>JH720133.1:70341-107200 GCA_000231845.2 Tetrahymena malaccensis 436 | reverse complement strand
ATAAATATTTTGAATTATTTTTGATAAGAAGATGCTGAAATAAATAAATAAATAACTTTATTCTTAAAAATATATTAGGGAGTAATAAATATTTTAAATTATTTTTAATAAGAAGGCACTGTAATGATTTTATTTTGTAAAATAGTGTGTAAGAAATTAATGATTTAGTTTAAAAGTAAATAAAAAATAATAAAATAAAATAGTGTGTAAAGGAAATAGTTTTTGACAAAGTCAAAGAAATATAATATTATAATAGATAGTAAAATTATAAATATAGAAAAAGCTTATATCATTTATTTAAAATAACTTTAAAACGAAGTGCGTAATATAGATTATTTTAAGAAAATAAAATTTAAAAATAATTTTATAATAAAATATAGAAATAAGTAATTTAGGTGATATTTTCTGAGTCTTTTTTAAGAAAATTTATTTATAAAAATAGTATGTAATAATTAATATTCAAATTGAGATATAGATATATTAAATAAAAATAGCAAGTAAATTTTTAAATAGATTAAAATGAGAGAAATTAAAAAATCTTTATATAAAACAGGACGAAGTAATTTGAATTAAGAAGTGGAATATATAATATAGGAAGTAATTAAAACAGGTCGTAATAATTAAATGTTTTTACAATAAAGTTTATCACAAGGAAATATTTTTATAATAGGAAACAGTAAGTAGTTTTTAAGAAAATACTAAAAATAATTTATTTTTTTGATAAAAATAGTGCGTATTACTAAAATGATGTTCGAAAAGCATAGAATAAATTCATATTTAAAATAGGAAGTATTTTTGAATAATAATAAGATTGATAAATAAAATGAAAATAAATTGAATTAATACAATTAGTTTGTAAAACATGATAAAAAACAAAGAAGGATCTTTAAAATGAACGAATACTTTATTGTTTAATAAATAGGATGTATTATTTTTATTAATAATTTCTATATCTAAAATAATTATTTTTAAAATAAAGTGTGTAAATAAATGACTTAACTTACTAACTATTTTGTTGATTAAATTAAAGATTTAGCTTCAATAAATTTTTGCTTAAAATAGCCAGTAATCGATTTTGATAAATATATACAATAAAATATTTTGTTTATAAACAGTGTGTAAACTATAAGCTCAACTTTAAAATTAAATGAACTGAATTGTTTATTCAAAAATAGGAAGTAAAATATTTTTAAAATTATGAAAATAAAGATAAATATATTTTTAAAAAAACTAGTTTGTAAAAAATATATTTAAGTTGAAGAAATGATTGATTAAAAATGTAATATTACTCTAAAAAAAGTGCCAAGTAAAATAAAATAAAATTTAGAAGATAAAAATGACATTTTATAATTATTATTTAGATTATTTAATTATAACATTAAAAAAATTTAACTAAATTATAACAATTTACTAATTTAAAATTCTTTATAAAAAAAGAAATGAAGAGATGAGCAAGAAGACATCTGAAGAACCTTAAAATAATGCATTTCTTTATTAAGTTTTAAGGATAAATTATCATATTAAATAATACTATTGTAGTTTTTTATGTGATTCTTTTTATTGTAGCTGAAATTATTTAAATAATTTTTTTTTTTTGAAAACAAATAAAAAAATATTTCTTGTCTATTTTGATAAATAAAAAAAATATTTATAATTTTGTAAAATAAATAAGAATTAATAATTTTGGTAAATTTATGTATACATTTTCAGCAACAATTTGAAATATTTATAGTTAGTTGTAGTTCATTAATTTTGTATTATATCATATTTTAATTATTAATAATAAAAATATGAAGGAATTATACTTAGATGGTCAACAGGCCACGCTTTTCGTTTTAAATTGAACCAAAAAAATTAATAAAATTACCTTAAAAAACTCTTAAAAAATAAACCCTTTAAATTGATTTACTGTTTGAAAAATATAAAATATGTAAAAAAATTACTTTTTTATCTTTGTAAATATTACTTTTGAATGATTCATTCTATCTTCCTTTATAAGTTATGTATTATGAAAATTATATTTTTGTAGATATTAATCTTTTGGCTCTAAGATGTCTATATAATTTCATAGTTTATTAAACTATTCTAAAATATTTATTAGAGGTAATTTATTTAAAAAATAATTAGAGTATAATTTAAATTATTTTTAATCAGTTAAATAAAAATAAAAAAAGAACAAATGATTTAAATTGGATTTTAATAAATAATTTGTTTATTCTATTTTATCATTAAATTTATATTAAAAATTAAAATTAAATAAACCAGATAAAAACCAAATAAATAAATAATGTATTTTTGTTTTCAATCCATTTTTATATTGAAAAATAATACAACTATAAAGAAATAAGCTGCTTTTACCCTAAATTTAATACCATATATGAGAGATTTGGGCAATTTGCAAATGCAGAACATAATTATGTGACAACTAAAATGCAAATTTAATTTGTACTTTTTAAATATTAAAAAAATATGATCAGCTAGTTAGAAAGAAAAACGAAGAAAATATATGAAATAATCCTAAATTAATAAATAAATAATAAGCAAAAGTTTAAAATTAAAAATGAATGAAATCGAAAAAAACATAATCTGAATCAAACAAAAAATAAATAAAAAGAATAATTTTGTTATAAATAAATTTTAATATTAAAAAATATCAAAATCAAAAGAAAAAATAATTTCTTTTACTCAAGACCACTTAATTTAAGAGTTAAATTTGAGCGATGAGTAGATTAGTTGATCCAATTTACCTTATAATATAAATTATTATTTTATTTCTTTACAATTCATTAGTTTTAATATATTATACTAAAATTTATCCATTTTCTTATTTCTTATCATATTTTATATTTTTATATTTTTCAATTACATCTTAACCAATTAGATACATTAATAAAATTTTCAAATCCAATTTTATTTTTCAATTTTATAAATTATAAGAGAAATTTATATGTCAAAATTATATTTTAGTTGATTCGATAATCTCATATAAACTCAAAGCATTCTAATATAAAAACATATATATATTTTATAGAATATTTTGATTACATTTTTTTATTTTAAAACTATTTTAAAGTACAAATTATTTTTATTTTTGATGAAATTTAACAATCAAATGATATTCAAACTAAAATCAAAGTGAAATATTGAAATTATTTATTTTAAATACATAATTATGACTTCATGAAGAATTCAATTTTAATAAGAATGATTAAATAAAGTTTTTCTATTGATATATTTTTATCAAAATTTTTCTAAACTTTACTTTGTATTTTATTTTTATGTCATTTTTTTCTTATGCTATATAATTAATTAAGTAAAGATATGAGATAGTCTTATTTTTCATATTCAAAAGCAAGTTAATTAAATTACTCTAAACCCTAACTTTTTTATTAACCAAATTAAATTCAGATATTAATTAATTAATAAAGAAATAAAGCAAAAAGTCAAATAATAAAAAAAATGGAGTAATAGAGTAACTCATTTAACAATCTGGATGATGTATTGCTTATTTTTCATTTAAATTATACTTAATAAACTTTTTTTTTTATAAAAAGTTTGCGAAGTTAAACTTGAAAGAACTAACTAGCATTGACTTATAGTTAGAGTAAGAAGATTTTATTTTTATTTATTTAATAATAAGATAATTTTTGAAAGCAATATTTTAAAGTAGTAATTTTAAGAGTTTTTATCTTATTTATTTATTTGAAAAAATAAAATACCATACCATTTTAAATAAATAATTTAAAATAAATAGAAATTGCCATCTTAATAATGAATAGATATCTTTGCTCAATACTTGTTTAATGAAAGGCGAAAAATTAGAAACTTTGATTTTGAATCTTTAGTAATAATTTTTATTTTTCTTGCTTAAGTATCAAAATTTACTCCTGATTAATATTACTGTTTTAATATATAGAAAATAAAGCATCTCAGATAGTTAAATAAATAAATTATATGTTAAATATCCATAATTAAAAAAATTGATAGGAATTTGTGATAATATGAGGTAAAAAATTTCATTTTTTAGAAATTGTTAAATATAAGTATTAAATTAAAGCAGTTCTATTAAAATATATCACCTAATTCTTTCTTTTGAAAAAAACAACTCTTTTTTTTCTTATTTTATTTAATTAATTGTACTAATATTTGTTTTTTCATTTTTTTAAATAGTAATGATTAATAATATGCTCATCTTTAGAAGTTACAATATGCTTTTAAACTAATACCAAACATACCTTCAATATATCCTAAGTAAATTTTGTCTAGGTCTTTCAATTTAATTTATAGCTGTTTAATAATGAAGTTAAAATTAAATGTAAGTTTAAGGGAATATTCTGTTAGAAGATGTTTTTGCCAATTTAATTAATCTCAAAAATTTGAAACTAAATTTCGAGTAATATTTTTAATATAAAAAATTTCATATTACAAAATTTATTACCCTTTTTAGTTTAATTTAATTATTTATAAATTTTTTATTTTTAAAGCGGCTATTCTATAAAGGATGATGGTGCATTTGTTATTTCTAAGGCATTTAATAAGTGTTAAATGCTAGTTAGCTTAAATTTGTTGCTTTGGTAACTTTATTTTTACTAATTTTATTTTAAATTTAAAATATTTCATAAATTTGTGAAAGAAAATAAGTTTAAAAACCAAATAAATAAATAAATTTAATAAAAATTAATTTTATAAGGAATAATAAAATTGGTGATAGAGGGGTGTCAAGCATAGGACTTGGAATAAGTGGCTGCACCAAACTTACAGCATTAACTTTAAATATGGCGTAAATTTTTTTGATATATTTAATAATATTTCTATTTAATTGTATCAATGATTCAAATAATAAATACTTAATTTAAATTTTAAAAGTGATAATTTGTTTGGAAAACAAGGAGCAATTTCTATCGGTATGGGTTTAAGTAACTGTAAAATGCTAACACGTTTAGAAATTAATCTACAGTAATTAGTTTCATTCATTTTAATTTAATTGGGATTAAAGAGAAATTAAAAAATATACAAATAATTAAATAAACTTAGTCTATTTATAAAAATATAATTTTCATAATTTATTATTTATTTACATACTATTTCAAATGATAAAAGAAACAACTTAATTTGTGATGAAGGAGCATCAGCTATTGGCAAAGCACTTAGTAGTTGTTAATAACTAAATAATCTTAACTTTTAGCTTTGGTAACTTTTATCTTACATTAATTATTTGTTTTTTACAGTTTAATTTGTCTATTTTACTTTTTTATAAAGGTAAAATGTAATCGGTGATAACGGAGCTTCAGGTATTGGATTTGGCTTAAGCAAATGCACTTAACTTACTGAATTATATTTTAACCTTAGGTAATTACATTTTTAGTATCTTGGTTATTAATTTATAATTTTTAGTTAATTTTTATTTAGCCTTGATTTTGAATTAAAAAAGTAATAATTAAATTGGGGATGTAGGAGCATCTGTTATTGGTGATGCAATAGGTAACTGTAAATAGCTTATTAGATTAAGCTTATAGCTATGGTAACTTTAACTTTATATACATTTTTTTATAAATAAAATCAGTTTTAATTATAATATCTATTTTCAATTTAATTTGTAAATAATTTTCAATAAATTTTTTAATTAGCTTGATTTGTTTATTTTAACAGGTAAAATTAAATTGGGGATAAAGGAGCATCAATTATAGGATTAGGCTTAAGTAAATGCACTCAACTAAAGAATTTAGAATTAATCATAAAGTTAATTTTTTTCTAAAATATATTAATAAATTTTTAATTTAATCCTATTAAAAAAACTTTAAAATTTATTCTTTTTTTAAATTTAATTTAAACGTAACTTTCAATAAAAATAGCAACAATTTAATTCAGTAGGAAGGAATATCTGAAATTGGATCTGCGTTAATTTGTTGTAAATTGCTAACTGACTTATACTTTTCGATTTAGTAACTTTGATTCTATACTTTTTCTTATTTTAAAATTTCTTTTTTTAATTCAATTTAAAAAATTAATTAATTTTGTATATTTGTTTAGAAGGTAAAATATTTCATATGATAAGGGAGCATAGTCTTTTGGATTAGGTTTAAGCTACTGCAATCAGCTTGTAAATTTAGAAATTGGTATGAGGTAATTTAATGTTGAAATAATATGAAAAATTAATTCTATTTTAAAAATAAAACCCTTTAAATATTACTTTCCATTAATAATTCACATATTTTAAAAAATTAAAGTGAACAAAAAATTGGGGATGAAGGAGCCTCTGCTATAGGTAAGGCTCTATATAACAATAAAATGCTTAATACTTTAAATTTGCAGTTATGGTAAATTTTACATTTTTATAATTTTTAATACAATTTTAATTATTTTTTCTGTGAGTTTAATTAATAAGTAATTTTTTACAGATATTTTAATTAGCTTTAATAATTTACTATATTTACTTATTTTTTAAAAAGGATTAATGAAATTGGGGATAGAGGAGCATTTCAAATTGGATTAGGTTTAACTTAGTGCTCTTAGCTTCGTAGCTTGAATTTTGGAATAGCGTAAATTTTATTGTTAATTTTGCATAAGTTTTGTTAATCTATTTTTATTTTAAATCTTATTTGAAAAAATTACGTCACAATAATTTTTATTAAAAAAGAAAAAATTAAATTGGAAATGAAGGAGCATCTGCAATTGGCATTGCATTAGGTAGCTTTAAATAGCTAACAGATTTAAACTTTTAGATTTGGTAACTTTCATCATTATTTTTGTTAATTTAAAACACTTATAATAATTAATAAAATTTAGAATTTAATGATCATAAAATATATATATTTATGAACTTTGTTTATTATTTAAAAGGTAAAACTAAATTGGGAATGAAGGAGCACTAAAAATTGGATAAGGTTTAGGTTAATGCTCTTAACTTCAGCGCTTACATTTTGGAATAGAGTAAATTTTATTGTTAATTTTGTTAATAAATTTTTATTTAATCTAATTTAAAAAAACTAATTCACTACCATTTTTACAATAAATTTTTATTAAAAAAGATAAAATTAAATTGAGGATTAAGGAGTATCTTCAATTGGAATTGCATTAGGAAGCCTTAAATTGCTAACTTATTTACACTTTTAGATTTGGTAACTTTCGTCTTATAATTTTTGTTAATTTAAAAGACTCAAAATAATTAATAATATTTATAATTTAATGATTGTTCAACATATATTTATGAACTTGGTTTATTTTTTAAAAGGTCAAACTTATTTGGGGATGAAGGAGCATCAAATATTGGAATAGGTTTAAGTTAATGTACTTCACTTAAAAATTTAATTTTAGGTTTGAGGTAAATATCAATCAGTCATTAATTTTTATAAAGATAAGATTTTATTAACAAAAGTGGTAATCTAATTGAGGATGAAGGTGCCTATGCAATTAGTACAGCAATTAGTAGCTGTAAATAGCTTATTAGTATAATTTTGGATATGCGGTAACTTTTGTTATTTATTTTTTAATAATTTAAAACTTTATAATTAACTGTTTAATAAAAAAAAATAATTTTAAACAAATTAATTAATTTTTCTTATTTACCAATAAAAGCTCAAATTAAATCACTAATAGAGGAGTATCTGCATTTTTTACTGCAGTAAATAGCTGTAAAATGCTCAAGAATCTAAATGTCAATTTTTCGTAAATATAAACTTGAATAGTTTTTCATCATTAATATTTTTAATTATTTTTTAAAAACAATTTAAATTTATATAAAATACTACTTAAATAAAAATTTAAAAGGTTTAATGAAATTAATATTAATGAATTATCACATTCATTAGCCAATTTAAGAACATTACCTGAACTTGCACTTCTATCACTTTGGATTGTGTAATAATTATAATTTATTTTATTTAAAAATCAAGAAGATTAATTGAATTTTAATAAATATTTAGAGTTTATGAATAGGTTATTAATGATTAATTTTATGACAGTTTTGCTTGTTTAGTCTCTAATTTAAATAAACTAAAAGTTTTGAGATTAGGATTTATGTAAAATTAAAAAAGAAGTATCTTTAATTATAAATAAGATTTTTATTTTTTTAGAAACTATCAGGCATTTCTTAAATCGAAAGAAATTACCAACTGCAGAAATTTAGAGATATTGAATCTTTATGATGAGTAATTAATCTGAATTTCAATTATAATGCTTTAACAAAAAAGTTTTTAATTATTTTTATTTTAAAAAACAGTTTTGGAACAGTTTAAATTAATAAAAGATTAGCTCAAAAGATAAAAAGATTAATTAAATTAAATATTGATGATTAAATGTCTATGGATAAAGAATGAAACATTAATTTGAATTTTTATAATATCCAATTTATGAATTTTAATTATTTACAAATCATTTCATAAGTTAGTATATCTAACAACTTACAAGTTATAAATAAAAAAAATAAAATTCATATTTTTTATTTATTAAATATATTATTCAATTTAATTTGTATGTATTTCAATTTCGTTTTAAGATTTACTAAAAATATTTAAATTAATTTCTTCTGGTTATATTTAAAAGTGATTAATTTACAGGGTTTAAAATAGGAGGGTGCTGGTGGGGTTTGGTCTCAATAGTCTTTTTTAGAGGATTAAACGAAAACTAAAAATTGTATTTTAAGATTTACTTTTAGATAATTTTTTAAGCATACAATTATGAACAAATATATTGATGTATTAATTTACTTTCAACTGATTAAAAATGTTTGAAGGTATATTTATTAATAATAAAAAAGTATAGTTTAAGTGTATTCAGTACATTTATAAGTAATTTTATTAGGTATTTCATTTTTGAGTTAATTTATATTCATGTGCATATTAATATGCAATTTTTATATCTTCAAGATTTTTATAGCATGCACTGATTTTGAAATGTAATTAAGCAATAGATGTATGATTTTCTTTGGATGACTATTTTTTCATTTCAAGAGATTTCAATAAGTATAATAACGCCTTTTTACTTTCATTAAAATAAAAATAAAAATCACCCACTTATTCCATGAATCTAGCTATTTGTGGAAGATTTTATTTGCATATTTTTTATTAGATTTAAAGAGATTCTAGTAAATATTCTAATGCTACCTCTTTATCACCCCATTATTAGTATATACTTGCTATATTACATAAACACAATTGGATATAAGGGAAGTTATTTTCATGTTTTTAATCAAGCATTTAAAGAGCATCTAAACTATTTTTTAAACCTTTTTGATTATCACCAAGTTTTGAATAACATATCCCAATATGAATAAGAGAGGGTGCTATTGAATTACGTTTAATGGATTTTTTTTATATTTAAATTGATTCAGAAAAATTTTCTAAGCTCTTTTAGTAATCACCAAAATACATATAGCAAATTCCAATATCAATCAAACAATCTGCAATAAAAAAGCCATCATTTTTATAAATTAACCTATGCATTTTAAGAGATTCTAACAGATATCCTAATGCTTTTTTATAGTTTTTGAGGGACTTATAACTTGTTCCAACATTGTAAAGAGATTAAGAAACATCAGGATGAATGTTTTTATGTATATTTTTTTCTATTATTAATGATTCAATAAAATATTCTAATGCTTTTTCGTGATTATTAAGGCCACTATAATTATAACCAATGTTTTTTAAAGAATAAGATATTTCTGGGTGATTTTAAATTAATATTTATCTTTTCATATTCAATGCTTAGAAATAATATTTTAATGATTTTTCATTTTGATTAAATTTTGAATAGATAGTACCTAGATAGTCCAAAATATATGCATATAATTACTTATTTTCTTAAAATATTTATTTTACCATTAAAATAGATTCTAAACAACAAATTAAAGATTTTTTTAAATAATTAGCATTACTATAACAAAAGGAAATATTATAGAGAGAGATTGCAACATAACGGTGATTTTCTAAGTAAATTTATTTTCTCATTTTAAGAGATTCATGAAAATACACTAAAGCACTTGAGATATCTTTAACATCACCATAGCACTACCCAACTTTATTCGTTTAAGTAGCAATATCTTCTTGTTGTTATTCAATAGATTATTTGAAGTTTAAGTTTTCTTTCAACAAAAGTTTTTATATATCTAAAATATTTTTATTATAATAAATCACAATTTCTAAAAAATATGGAATTTCTTTGTTTTCGTCATAAGGATGAGATTATAAAATTGTTTTCATTTATTTTATATATTTTTGCAAAAATGGGAAGCATTCATTATGTTTTAATATGATTTAGAAAAATTCTTTTGATAATTCTAAACAATTTGATCTTTTTTAAGACTATTTTTAAAGCATTTTTTATTTAACAATTTATTAAAAATTAAAAGTGATTTCTTAATAATTTTATTATTAGATTTCTTAAAAAATAAGAAGAATAACTTCAAATGTTTTTCCTAAAGAGTAAACATCACTTTAAAAATCTATATCTTTTTCATCTTGAAGCTATTCAGGAGAAGCATAAAATTTTGTGTATCCTTTTGCATTCACTTAGAGATTACTTTCTTTTTTAATAGCAGATATACCAAAATCGGTGTAGATATATTCGTCTTTTTCTGTTAAAAGAATATTTTAAGGCTTAATATCAAGGTGTAAAATATTATAAATTCTTAATTGTATTAATCCGTCTATTAAATTAAATATCATTTAAAGCAATTTATCTAATGGGAAATCTTTATCCTTTTAAATTTATTGCAATTCATCTTTCAAGCTAAATTTACATTTTTCCAAAACAATGACATGAACATTGTCATTTATTTTAATAAAATCGATGAATTTTATAACACAAACATAATCTTCAAATAGCTTCATTATATTTATTTCATCTTACAAATCATTAGATTCACGATCAAACAAAATTTTAAAAACTACTTCAATTTTCTAATGGTCTTTTTACATATACCCTGAGAAAAGTATTCCTTCTCCTCCTCTAGTTAGATATTCACATATAAAATAATTTTTCTTAACTAAGCACTCAAATATCATTTCTTTTTACACCTAAAATTATTTAAATTCATAATAATCAGGGCATTCTTTTTTCTGTTAACATTCTTTGCATTTATTACAAGCTTAATTATTAATTATTAGTTTACTCAAAATCTTCTTTTTTCCATTCAAATTTAACAGAACTTATTTCTTCAAAGTAAAAAAATATTTCTAGATATGGATCTTATTATAAAATGAATATATGAATGAAATCATTTATGATAAAGTGAAGTGATTCACTTCCTCGTGAAATCTCTACATTAGCAAATATTTTTATATCTCTTCATCATTAGGATTATATTTAATAATAAATATATAATCTTAATATTTCATTTACTTACCATCTAATTCTTAATATCCGATGAAGATATCCTCCTGTTTATTAACTATAAACAATTTACATAAAAAGTAATTTTTCGTTTTTAGAATTTTAATTATGTCATTTTGATACTTTAAAAAAGTATCACTTACTTAATTTTAGTTAACATCATTGAATATATTTATATTCCATTACCTTTTAATACTGCCATTGAATATTTTTTCACTTAAATCTTAAATATCATAAACCTGATAATCTATGAATTTATAATCAACAACTTGATCAATATCATTTAGTTCATTAAAATTAGAAGTTTTTTCAGTAATTTATTATTATTATGAATCAGATTCAAATTAACTGCTTTGTCCAAAATCACTGTATTCTTCTTAATCTTAATCGTTTTTTAAAAAATTAAAAACAGTTTTGTATAGGAAATTTAAATATTCCACAGCAAACTGCTCTTAATTAAATTAGAATGCAATTCCATCTATTAGTTTGTATTAAAATATGTGATATTTTAGATTTTTATACTTAAGGAAAGATATTACATGAGATTTTACATTTTTAAAACAATTTATGCTTTAACAAGTTTTCTAATTCTCACATTTCTTACAAATATAAAAGCTGTTTGAATTTATTTCTAAATATTCACCTGTTTGTTAGATTTTTTAATTAAATTAGATCAGCTACTCAAATTTCTTTTATATTTGAAGGAAATCTTCTTTTAAAATAACATAAATTAATATATCTTCTTACTCAATTTATATCTATTCAAACTTAATTCCTAGAGTTTCTAATATTTAGTTCAAAGAATCTACTTTTAGTATACTAGGGTTATAAAGGATTTTAAAAATATATTTATTAAAATCTTCTTATTTTGTAATTTAAACTTTGCATTTTATGACTTAAATTTCTCCATCCTGATCTGTAAACTATTAACTTACTTCTTTTTAATAAAATCCTAGAATCAAATCTTCTTTTTCATTTTAAACAACAATCTTGCATAAATACAGCTATTTTTCCATTAAATTTTCAAATATTTTCAATTTTTTGGCTTTGAAAAAATCAGTCTAAACCATATTACATTTATCGAAAGTGTTTTAATCCCATTATTCATCGTATATCTATTCTTGTGATTATTTTAAATAATCAAAATGTTCTTAAAAATCGTACTCTTCTATTTTATTGAATATGCTTTCGATTTAAGTAAGGTAAAGTTTTGTCAGATTCTTCTATTTTTCGATCATTCTTTCTATTTCTACTTATTAAGAATCTAAGCTATTTCCAATTATTTACTAATTTAAATAATTAAATGCTGGTTTTGATTAGTCTTTATTTGTTTAATTATCATTTTGCTGCTTCATTATCTACAAATAAACTTCTTCTTATTAAATTTATTTTTCTCCTATTTAACTTTCCTTTTCTTAGACTTAATATTTTTGATGGTTGTTTAAAATTTCTTCCTACTGAATAATATTATCTGAAGTTTTTTCATTTTATAACCCTTATTAGTTATATTAATTATCAATCTATTATGTAACCTCCTCATAATGTAAATTATTTTACTCTTATTTCTCATTTTCATATGGTTCAAGAAAAATAATGTGACATTTATTATTTGGTAAATTTTATTAGGGAGTATTTTCTAAATTTTCTTTGCCTTATTATTCAATTTCAAAAGGTTACTGAGAAATAATCTATCCATCACATGTCTAATATTAATTGTTTGATTAATCCATTTTTTTTAAATATGTTTCAATATTCTGTAAAATATTTTCTGTCTCATTATGTTCTAAAATTTCTTATTAATATGAATGACGATTATTATTTTATTCATCTTTTTATATGCTTAATTCTTTTTTAGAAAGAATTTATTAAATGTTAACAGTTTACTCGTGTTATTTTTATTGAAGATCTATTCTTTTACAATTATTATTTGCTTAACTTGTTTCTTATCTCAAAGTTTGATACTTTAAATAATTTTAATTATCTTAAAATTGCATAGATAATACTACATATTGAACTTCTTCTTTATTAATAACTTAACAAACAGAAATTTAGAATAAACTGTTTTTTCCAAAATTTCTTAAAATATAGCTTTTAACTTTTCTTTTTAGAGTTTTATCACATTTAAAAAGAATTTCCTCATTCTCTTCCTCTTCCTATTATTTGTTGAGTTAGTTTTAATTTTTTTCATTTTAGATTTCATTAGAATTAGATGGTTTCTAGTAGAGTTATAGCCAAACGCCTAATTAAAAACTGATGGATTGAAAATCCTTAGTTAATAATTAGGCGCTAAGCTTAATTAATATTTTTGTTTTACTTTGAATATTTGTTTTTTAATTTATTTTGTGAATAAGAATCTAAGAGTTCAGTAAAATAATACAACTAGATAGAAATATATAATATGTAATGATAGCACCTCTTCAGAGGTCCTTTAATTATTTTTTAATGCCCAGTTTTTTAAAAATTTTTGATATTTTTTGTATATAATTTAAAGTGAAGTAATTTTATTAAAATAATATTTAATAAATTTAAATAATTTATTTGTATTTAATCTAGCATTTTATTTAATTTATTTTAATAAAGATAACAGTAAAGTTATACATAAAAGGTATAGATAGGTGTATTTTTTTAATATTTAAAAATTTAGTTTTTCAAATTTTTAATTCTATCATTTGATCACTTACTTTTTATCATAAATCTATTTAAAACTTAACTAATCTTTTAGCTCTAAGGCATTTGCCCAATATTGTTGATTTGTGTGATCCTTTAACTTTATTTTCCCTATCATAAAATATTTAGAATAAATATTTAAATAATTTTTAATTAGTAAAACAAATAAAAAATGAGTGAAATGCCACATATAAAAGGAAACATTAGATCAACTGGATAAATTGGAGATCATTGTTATAAAGGTTACATACCACCAGAAATCAGCCCTATAGAAAACATGTGGAGCATCTTAAACAATGAAATATTAAAAGAAAATTAAAAAAAACAATTTGAATATCGTTTTGTTTGAATTTGCTTTTTCATGAATGATCAAATAGGTCCTAAAAACTACCAAAAATATATTTGAAAACATGTAAAAACTAATGGTGCTTGTCATATAAAATGGAGATAATACAATTTAGTAGTGAAAGTGATCTTTTATAATAATTATTAATAATAAAAAATAAGCAAGAAATATGAAATTTCACAAATACTTTTTCTAACTAAATACATGTTGGTAAACATCAATCAAATATTTTTTGTGAAATATCATTAATATTTTATTCAATATATTAAATTGATGTAGTCGAATACCTTGAATCACATATTCTGATTTAACTCCTAGTTAGAAGGTGACTTTTTTTACAATGTATATTAAAAATACTTACATATTAAGTTAATCTTTATTAAATTATTATTTTATTTTGACAACAACAATATTTCTAAAAATCACACTTTTTTTATAAAATTAAAGTATCTCTTTTAACCAGATAATTGAATAGTAAGTAAATTTTTTTGAGAGAAAAGTATTTTATTCCCTCTAATTTTTTAATTATTTACTTGAAAGATTTATACTTTAATTTTAAAAATAAAAGAAAAATAAAAAAATTATAAATTTAAAAACAAGCACGCAATTTCATATTTAAATATGAATAACAGATTATAATATTTTATTATTAAAGTGAAATCATTTTGTAGGTTTTTCTCTCCAAAAGAGCCAAGCGTATAAATTTTTAACATATCTTTAAGTCCCTGCTGTAGTAAACCAATATTAATCATATAGTTTTGTAAATCCACAATCTATAACTATTCGTCCCCTTTTCTTTGTTCCAGGTAATGACATGAAAGCAGGTAAATTATGGCTACTAGTACCAATTATTTCTAATTCACCATAGTTTTTAGAATTTGTATTACTTATGATTTAAGGAGCACATATTGTGTCTCCTTCATAAAGTGTTTCTAATCCTATAGTTAACATATGAAACCCAAATTCTTATTATTTATTATTTTGTCCTTTTTTCAAAATATTTTATCCTCTAAAATTCTCATAAAGCTAAATTTTTATTGGAGAATTATTTTCATAGCCGATTGGAATCTGATCTAAGATAATATTAGCATGCTTAAAATAAGGTTCATTATCAGCCCATAGTGCTAAACCTTTTTGCTTGGACAAATGATTTAACACTGCTTCAATAAAATCGGAAATTTTGGTTTGTTTATTAGCAAATTCATATCCACTTAAAATCCAAGCTTGATCAAATAAAGGTAATTCATTTATAAATTACTATTCATCATTGATTATTTTATAATTTTTAATTCCCTTTTCTTTAATAGCTGGAATAACATTTTTCGTTAAATCGAACCTATATTCATAGAAAAATTATCCAATCAATAAAGAAAATTCATTAAATGAATTATCTTTTGCTAGATCAAATGAAGAAGATTGTGGATTTCCAAATTAATCTCTTTGAGCTTCTTTTACAATACTACCACTAAAGGGTTACAAGTTGTAAAATTCATTTTAATCTTATTATTGATGGTTTCTAGATGTTTTTACCGTTTAAAACGCACAGAAAACTATTAAAAGAATATGTATGATCACACTTATTTTCTTTAAAAATACAATCTTAATGAAACTTTAGCTGTATTTTTTAAATAAGCTACAGAAATTTTAATAGCCACTCAAACTACAACTTTTATTTATTATCTCAGCTTTTTCATATATTTTACATATTTATTAGAAAGTTTTCTTATTGCATTTATTTTATAAGCAAGCATCTTTATCTAAATTGCATATTTACAATTAAGTTTCTACTTTTTGATAAATATTTGCATTAGAAAATCTCATACTAATAATTTAAACTATTTCATTTTCATACAAAAGATTTAAGTTTTTGTGTTAGCTGAATCTTTGAATAATTACTTCAGAATTTGTATGTAAATTACTTAAATCAATATCTACTTACAAGATATTACCCAAATTTTGGAAAACAAAGTATAGTTTCTAATCAATTAAATATACTATTTCAACTATCTCTATGTTATATTCTTATATTAATAGAAATATTTTAATTAATTTTCTAAAGTAAGATCTATAAAAGCAAATTTTTTGAATAGTATCATCGAAGCTGCGAGACAAATACTCTTTTGAAATTAAAATTAAATATTCTTAACATAATTGAATCTATCTCATCACAAATTATTTCAGTCTAATACGCCATTCTTCTAAGCAAACAATTTTTTAGTCTATATAGCTCTATTAAAGTTCTACAATTAAATCTATAATAAATGTGTTTACATTTATGTTATCTACTTTTCCAGCCATTTTTTCTAATGAACAATTTTCATCTAAAAATAATTCCCAGTATTGATTAACATCTCCAATTAATGCTTTATAGATAGTGATTATCCTACTTTCATATTTGATATTAATTTCCAATTATTCTTTATTTAAACTCAAAATCAGCATTTTAGTAAGTTTTGCAAATTTCATTAAAAGAATTAATAAATCTATTTAAGTTATTTTATTATTTAGATACATCTTAACTAAGAATTAAGTTATTTTTTCATATAAGCTTTCTTATTTAATTGTGTATCCTAAATATTCACAAAAGATAGTTCTATTAGTAATTATTAGATATAAATTTATGAGATATTGAGCACACTCTTTCTCATCCGTAAAGCTTTATATATCGCATTCCTCAATAAATAGTAAATATGGTTCTATTTTCTTTTTTAATTAAGAAATAAATTTTTGATAAAACTATTTTATTTCGCATTCAATACCACTGTATATTTTAACAAATAAGCCTAAAATTTGAATGCTCTCTACATCAATTAAAGTGTAGTCTTAATTAGATATAAAGAATCTCAACTCAACGATAATTCTTTATATTCTCTCTCTTAATAATTATTGATTACTAAAATAATTTAATTCTTATTCAGGGTCTTGTTAGCAATTAAGAGAACCGCTTTATTGTTCTAATAAGTATTGTTTGTATTAAAAAATACAAAAATCTAAATTTAGAATAAAACTTGAATTATTCTAAAAATATCTAAATTATTTTTTTGTATTGTTTTGACCTTCTTAAACAATTTTTTCTTTAAAGGATTAGTAAACAGCATTAAATTTGATAAATGATTAATTTTCATCAAAGTATTTTTTTATTTTCTCTACCCAGCAAAAGTATTAGAAAGTTTACTTAATTACGCTTTCTTAATGAGTTGTGAGGTTTTCATCTTCAAGAAGGATAGATTCGTATTCTTCATACAGATTTTAATTTAACAAAATTATTTTAATATCTTCAAAAGTTGCTGATATGCATTCCAATCTCATTTACTTCAAGATAAGCAATAGTTTTAATATATCTTCAATCTTGCAATATTCTTGACAATTTATTAGATTCTTAATTTCTTGTTTTATTTACCCGAAACAGTCATAAAAAATCTTATGACTGCCTAAAAAATAGCTCCAAAACTTGGTTTAAAAAACAAATTAATTTGAAAATCCACAGATTTTGTCCAACAGATTAAGTTTTTCATTTTCATAGAAAGATAAATTCAAGAAAGAAAGGCAATCTTTTTTTTCAAAACAGTTCTCTAACTCATTCTCAGTTGAAAATTCCGATTCTTATTTAGCTTCTTCTAAAGAGACTTAGCTATTTTTTTTAAAACCTTTTAAAGAAAAATCTTCAGCGAGCATGCTGATCCAGTTTATTGATTATTATTATCCTTGTATTTGTTTGATTTAGGCAAAAAGCTGAACCAATTGCTCACTTTAATTTTCTTCAGATAACTTTTTTGTAGATAATATGAAATTCAAAGACTTTGCTGATTAAAATACTTAAATGAAAGATATTATTTTATCCAAAGATTTGTAATAGCCTTCTTATTCTTCTTCTTCCACTTTATGTAAGGTTTAAGATTTAAAATATTATAAAGAATCACCTTATTTCAACCACACTCCAAACTCAATTTCAACAGCAGTATCAAGCAAAAATTAGGCATTCCTTTATAAAACTCTTTCTTCACTCTAATTATTCTCCTTTATCTCAAATAATTTAATACCATAATTTTAGCATTCTTCACCACAGCTAATTGTCAAATTCTTAAGCTTTATCTATTTGTATCTGAGATGGGTCTTTAATTCTTATCTTTCATCTGGCAGCCAACCTAAAATGAAAACTTCTGTATTTTAAGTAACTATTTCTCTAAGCTACTAAACATCAAAACAAGTTGTATTATTTTTTAAGGTTTCCATTTAATTAGATTTTATTTTATTTAATTTAATAATTATTATAAGATATTTATTTAAAAGCTCATCACATTTGAAATCAAGAAATTAAATTAGAATATTTACATATTTACAATAATCTAACATTAATTTTGCTATTTCATCATTCTTTACTTATAAGAGAAATTTTATAGTTCTATTTTAATTGAAGATTTGCTGATCAGCGACTGATTGATAATTAACTAATTTAGTAATAATTACTTCGTTTTTATTATAATTAAATATTCTGTTGAATTTTGATTGAGTAGGAATAGAGTCAAAATATTTAAATATGCATTAATATTTACTTCTTATATATTTTTTATGTATTCTTATTATTTATATAAAGAGTAAAATATTTTCTAAAGACAAGCAAGATTTTTTAAATTTATTGATACTAATCGTTAATTTAATTCTGCGCTAAATTGTTTAGTATGCACATTTTGTTTATCAATACAGAATTTAGCATATTTAATTTATTTTCTTCACTCTATCTATCAGTATAGCTTTAAGGATTTTTCTATATAAATATATAACCATATTATCCTTAAAATTTGAGTGCTGATCAGCAACTGATTGATTATTAGTTAATTTGTTAGTAAATACATTGTATTTATTATAATTAAATATTCTGTTGGATTTTGATTGAGTGGGAAGAGAGTCAAAATATTTAAATATACATTAATATTTACTTTTTAAGTATTTTTTTATATTCTTATTATTTATATAAAGAGTAAAATATTTTCTAAAAATTAGCAAGATTTTTTTAATTTATTGATACCAAATTGTTAATTTATTCAGTGCAGATATTTTATATTATTTGCGCATTTCCTTTATCAACACAAAATTTAGCATCATTATTTAATTTATTTTCTTCACTCTATCATTCACAATAAAGCTTTAAGGATTATTTTATATAAATATATAACCATATTATCCTTAAAAGTTTAGAATTAAATTAAAAATTTTAATGATATAAAGCAAAAAATTAACAGGAAAAGATATTGCTAAATAAAATTATTATTTTTATTTATCTTTTAAAATAAAAAAAACAGAAGAAAAAAAGAAAATTAGTTTTTGCGCATCACCTAATCTTACTAAAGTCAACAAATTATTGTGGTTTAATCTTAATTAAATTACAAGAGAGTCAAATAATCAACTTATCAGAATTCATAGGTTAAAGATTAATTAACTATTAATAAAAAAACTATTTCAAAGTTTTGAATGGTGGTTTTTAAAAATTACAAATTAAGATGCTTCATTTCATTTAGAATATTAAAAATCTTTGATAGCTTTATCACATTTTTAGATAATACATTGATTTTTTAATCTCTAAAATTAAATGATGATAATTAATATCTTTCCTTTAAAAACTCATTCTTGTTTATGTTTAAAAATAAATATAGTTGTATTTAAAATATTGAAAGACTATTGATAAATAAATATCATACCTTCCTAAAATTATTTTTTAAGTAAATTTCTTATCATTAAAGCTTAAATGCAAAAGAAGAAATAATTTAGTCTATCTATTAATTATCTTATGTCATGAATATAAATATTTGTAATTTAATTAAATGAGAAGAGAGTCAAAAACAAAACAACCAATTTTAATTTACAAATAGTATTTTTATATTAAAGCTTCATAATTTTATGACACGTATTCATCTATCTTTAAGTATTTTTTGTATTTTATATTTGTAAATCTTTAAATCTGACTCATTTTGTATTTTTCAAATGTTTTTACTTGGCTCTTTGGCGAGTAAATTGCGATAGAATAACAAATATTTATATATTTAAATTGTAAATATATTAATCTATAAAAGTTCAAATCAATAAGCTAAATGGTAGGCTTTAGGAGGTAATTATTACCTCAATAAAATTATTTTTTTATTAATTTGAAAGCTAATATTTAAAGTTGAAAGTAAAACGAGACATCAATTTTCTAATCTATTAATTTATCTTACTCAGTTTAATAAATATTCTAATTGAATTTTAATTAAAAGAGAAGAGAGTCAAGTCAGACAATATAGATATCAGAATGCATTGACAAATTATTATATTTAAACTAATAAGAAATCTTTAATTTCAAAGGTTTTATAATATGATGACACGTATCAGCTCTATATCTATCAATTTACTATCCATATATTTATCTTTTAATAGGTATCTTATATTTCGTATTTTAAAAAAATCTTTTATCATTATCTTCATATTTAAAGCATATTTCATTTCTTGATAAAAAAGGAAATCATGTACATATATAAATAACTAATTTAAATTTTTAATCCTACAAAAGCATAAAATTATAAAATTTCAATTATTTTGAATAATTAAAATATTTTGCAAGTTCATTTTATAAATTTAAAGAGAAACAATATTATTAATAAAAAGATATTTAAGAGATTGTCTTAATTATCTATTAGCTTATTTTAGCTTACAAAATTTTGAGATTGAATTTTAATTAAGAAAGAATAGAGTCAAAAAATAGAAATATGAGAAAATAAAACAAATTAACTATCATAATTTATTGGTCGATTATTTACTATTTTTTTCACTAAAAAATTTTGTATCTTAAATATTTATAATACAATGACACAAATCTCCTATCTGTTTATGAATTTACTATCTTTTTATTTATTTTTTAGTAAATTATTTTTATTTGATATTTTTTAAATATTTTGTAAGACAAAATTTTGAATTCCTTATTCCTTTTCTTTTAAATTAAATCTGTGGATAAATAAAATTATTTTATAAATATTTTGCTAATTTTTCTTTTAAATTTAGGTGCAATTAGAATTAAAAAAATGATTAAAGAGGAAATCATCTGATCAACTTATTAACTTATTTTAGTTTAAAAATATCAAATAGAAAATTGATTAAGAAAGAATAGAGTCAAATAGTTTGTATTTTTATTTTTATTAAAACAGGATAGAGTCAAAAAAGTAGCTATCAGAATTATTTGCATATTATTTATTATTTATCTATATAAAACATTCTAAGTTTTGATAATTAGATGACGCGTATCTACCTACTATCTATTTATGAATATATATAATAACTTTATATTTATTTTTAGAACATTTCTTATATTCAATATATTTCAATCTTTTGTAATTGCAAATTTTAAATACTTTATTCCTTTTCTTTAAAATTAAAATTGTGATTAAATAAAATTATTATTTTAATATTTACAAGTTACTCTTATCTGTTTGAAGAGTTGTTAGACAAAAAAAATGAATATAAAGATGATTTATTATATTTTATTTTTATGAATTTATCTTATTTACAAAATATTGAATCTTTAGTAAGAAAAGAGAGAGTCAAACAGTAGAATGTATTGATAGAAATAAAGGCAATTTATTATAAATGAGTAGAAAATATGTTTTGTTTTTAAAATATTTGATGATATGCAGATGGTTTTATTATTCAATTAAGTTACTTTATTTTTAGTTAACTCTTTACTTTAGCTATATTTTGCACTCTTTATTTGTTTTTTTGGTTTTATGATAAGAAATAATCTTTCCATTATTTAAACTGCTATTTTTTACTTTGCTCAAAGCTTTTTGACATATAAAAAAAGAAAATACAGAGAGCATATGTGTTTGTTTTATTAAAATAATTTTCTTACTTTTTTTAAAGTGTTTTTATTAAAATCAAGAAAGAACTATTTGAAATCAATCAGAAAGATATTAATTTTTTTTATTGTTGATTTCTTTATTTAAATGCATTTTGTTTGGTTTTATAAAGAAGATTCAAATAATTAGATTTTCTTTTCTTTTCAATTTTTAAAGAGATAATTGAATTATTTATTAATGTGATTAATAAAATTATTATATTATTTTATGTTTTAAAAATTTATTTTGGAATTTTTCTTTACTCAAAATAACTTTGCATACTTATAATTTTCTTTTTTTAAATCAATAAAATATTTTTTCATAAATTTTTAATATACATTTAATATGCAAAACAAATTTCATTAAAATATTTTCAAG
Organism: Tetrahymena malaccensis 436; assembly: GCA_000231845.2. NCBI lineage: Eukaryota > Ciliophora > Oligohymenophorea > Hymenostomatida > Tetrahymenidae > Tetrahymena > Tetrahymena malaccensis. The sequence goes on along the minus strand of JH720133.1, from coordinate 84,622 downwards.
ATAAATTAATGATTCTTGATATTAATTTTAAAAATTCTTAAGTAAAAATTTTGTCAATTGCTTAAGTAAATAAATGGCTGATCAAGGAGGTAATTAATTAATCTAGTTTACTGTTTAACAAAATATTAAGTTTAAAAAGTAGAGAATCAAAAACTATCAGAATATCTTTGCAAATATTATTTCTATTAGAATTCATGATACTTTATATTAGATTTCGTTTTACGATTAATGATTAAGAAAGTAAAGGGACTTTTTTTAAATATTAAAAATATGTATATTTATAAAATGAGATTTCTCATAATATATATAATCTTGACTTAAATAAATCAAATAACTAAAGGTTTTATAGTAATATTTTAAAAATAATTTTGGCTCTTTTTATTAAACTAAAAGCTTAAAATATTAACAGATTGACTGATTTATGACTGAATAGGTATCAAATTAATTCATTTTCTTTTTATTATTTTTAATTAAATGCTTTTCTTAAACTTTAATTGAGATAGTTAAATATATCAAAGAGGTATCAGCAATTACTTATCTTTATTTTTAGCTTATTTTGAATATTTTAACATATTAATGTGATACTTTTATTTAATAATTCTTATTCACTTCAATAGCTCTTTACTTCAAAAAATAAAAAATTATTAATAAAATCTGTGACAAATAGATAAATTAAAATTATTTTTTTTAATTGGTATAAAATTAATTTACTAAATTAAAATTATTAGTTTAAATTTTGTAATAGCTAATTAGTGCTTTTTATATATCTAATAAAAAATATTAATTTTGAATTTCATAAAATGTCAGAATTAATTAATTGTTATTCTTTTAATGTAAAGAAAAATAGGATTTTGAAGACTTTCTAATTTAATTAGATCTAAAGAATATCTTTATAAGTTAATGAAGATAAAATATTTAATATTAAATACACTTTAATTGCTCATGAATCATCTAATTCAGCTGTATTTTTATAATTATGAACAAATTATTATACTTAAAAATACTTTTCTCTTAAATAGTTGCTAAGCGCAAGTAAGTAATTGAGTATTAAAGGTAAATATATAATAATTCATTCTCTAAATTTTAAAGTAGAAATTTCAAAATACTTTGAAATTAAAAATGGAATATTGTGAATAATTCTAAATTAGTATTTTATTAACAATTACATTCTATCTTTTAAAATTCAAACATTTTTGTTATGCTCAAAAAATTAAAAGCTAGCTATCCTTTCAAATTTTAGAAACAATTACTTAAGATTAATTAGGAAATCTTTCTTGCATAAAATAGTAAATTAAATTTGTTTTTGTATATTATATGTCTGTCTACTTCATATTTTATCTAATTAATAGTAATTAAAGTTTAACAAAGAAATAGACATAAGTAATTAAAATAGCCTATTTTAATTAAATTTCATTAAAAATAGAAGCCAGCAAATGATACATTCATCAAATTTAGCTATTAAATTTAATTCAAAAAGGGTAAATTTTTTTTGAATGAATCTATCGCTATATAAATTTATGTAAACTAAATTATTGATTTTTTTCTTTCTAATATTAATAATCACAAACAAATGCATACTCATTACTTATAATAAAAATGCTATTAATTTATTACTTACACGAAGGATACATGCTAAATACATTTGATGATTCACAAAAGCAAATCTTAAATAAATTTTGTATTCTTCTAAAATAAATATATTGAATATATTTTATAGATAAGTTAAATGATAATTTTCCTTCTTTTTAAAATAATTCTAAAATATAATTTTTTTATTAAATATTTTAATTTTTCATCTATCCACTTAATAAAAACGTTTGATTTATAATATTGTTTTGCTAGATTGAGTATTTACCCTTATACAATAGCTTTACATTATTTCCTTGAATAGATTATTATTACTAAAATAATATAATTTTTCATTATTTCAAAGATAAATTTTAATTTGATCTTATGAAATATTTATTTTCAATTTAATTTCGAGCTAATTCACATGGCTAATGCTAATATAAATGAAATAGATATTGATTGCGCCATTTTTATTTAACATATAAATCAATTCTAATGATTTCTTTCAAACGATTTAAGTTTAAATTAATGAAATAGATAGAGTGTTAGCATAACTTATATATTTAATTAAATATTTTGCTTAAAATAAAATAAATGTAAGCTCTTTATTTGTAAATATAATTACAATTTTATTTAGTTTCTGAAAAAATTTACTTTTTTTCTACTTTTAATCAAAAGAAATTTACATTTATAAATTTATTTCGTTCTAGCTATATTAATTATACAATTTTGATAAAAAAACCAAGAGATAAGTCTTAATCGATACAAAAGGCTTTCTTTATTCATAAAAAAAAATATAACACAAATTAATTAAATAAATTACAATTAAATACAATTAAAAAGATAAACAAATTATGACTTTGAAATTATTAATTACTTTACTTTTAATAACTTATACTGCCGCCAAAGGTATTGAAATTACCTGTGAATCTGAATACTTTTACACATGTGAACTAAGATGTCCTAAACCTCCTACTTAACCATAAGGTTTAAGTTGGTAGTAGATTTCAATAGATGTATGTGCAATCTAAGAGTGTCCAAATTCTACTGATTCAGGATTGCAAGGAGCTTCTGATTAGTTTTGCAGATCTTGTCCTGGAAAAACCATAAATTCAATCCCTGCTATTTATGCAAATGCAGCCTTAACTGCTTGCGTACCTTCCTCTGCTACTTGTGGAAACAAAAGAACTCCTAACACTTGGACAGATGCAGATTGTCAAGCTTGCTTTGGATCTGCTTTACCTTATGCTAAACCAAATAAAGACAGCTGCAGTTAAACACAAGAATAAGCAATAGTTTATGATGCTGCAAAAGGTAAAGATATTACCTGCGAATCTGAATACTTTTACACATGTAATCTAAGATGCCCCAAACCTCCTACTTTGCCATAAGGTTTAAACTGGTAGTAAATTACAATAGATTTATGTGCCATCTAAAAATGCCCAACTTCTACTGATTCAGGATTAGAAGGGGCTTCTGATTAGTTTTGTAGATCTTGTCCTGGAAAAACAATAAATTAAATACCTGCTATCTATGCTAATGTAGCCTTAACAGCATGCGTGCCTTCATCTGCGACTTGCGGAAGCTAAAGACCACCAAATACTTGGACAGACGATGATTGCAAAGTTTGCTATGGAACAGCTTAATCTTATGCCAAATCTGATAAGTCTTCTTGTGCTATAAAATCTGATAAAAACTCTTTTATGTCTAATTTTGGGATAATTCCCCTACTTAACTTAATTTCCTTAATTATACTAAATTTAATTATTTGATTGATACATTTTGCTTCTAATAAACTATCAACTAATGCAATTTTATATTATTTTAGATGTGAACTAAGTATGTTTAATAATTTATAGAAATTATGCTTAAATTATCATAATTGCTTAAAAAATTAATACTAATAAATAAATACTCATTTTTATATTAATTTTGAATGTTTTAAAAATAATATTTACAAAAGTATTAAAATTAAATGTGTATGTATTTAGTTCATTTTTACATTAATAAATTTAGTTTAATTCATTTTTATGTTAATAAAATTTAAATCTTTAAAAAAATAATATTTACATAAATTAACAAAAATATTTTGTATTTATTTTATTTCTAAAAAATAAAATATTTTGTATTTATTTTATTTCTAAAAAATAAAATATTTTGTGCTAGCTTATTGAAGTTTATTATTATTATTTTTTTAAAATTTCTGAATCAAATATAAAATCCCCAAAATCATAAAAATTATATGTAATTATTAATAAATTTTTATTATTATTAAGTATACAATTTAAAGAGTTGAAAATAACTATTTTTATCAGTTAAGACATAATAAAAAGAAACTTAAAAACATGCTAATATTATAATAAAAAAAACACTATTAAAAATTTTCTCATCATAAAAAATTTATTTTAATAAAGACATAAAACTTTTTATAAGCAAGAAGAATTAATGAATTTAGATTTTATGCTGCTACATCTTTTCAAATAATATGATAAAGAATATAAAAGGCTAAATAAAAATATATAAATAAAATCTATAATGAGGATATAAGATAAAAGGGGTTTTACACCACTTTGCTTCCCCCTGGCAGAAAAGAAGATATTTTTTTATTGAGGAGGAAATCGATTTTTTCTTCCTGGCATAAAAGAGCCCTAAGTTAATTCTCTCTTATTTATATATATATTTTATTATTAGAATAAATACAAAATATTTAAAAGTTTCAACAATAATATTTAATAAATTTCAAATTATTTATTTGGATTAAATCTACTATTTTATTTAATTTAATTTAGTTAAAAAAATCATAAAATTCATTTTATAATTTATAACTCCTATAAAAATATAAAAAGTTTAGATAAATAAATATAATTTTTTAATATTTAGAAATTTTGTTTTTCAAATTATAAATCCTATCTATCTTTATCGCTTATTTTTTATCAGAAATTAATTTTTTTGACAACTAATCTTTAAGATTTAAGGCACTGACTCAAGAATTTTTATTTGTGTGATAAGTCAAATTGATTAGTCCTATAAATATTTTTTAAACATAATTAAAAAAATAAATCTTTAAATTAGTTTTAATAAAGTAAAAAAAGAAAATATTTTAAATTAAATTTTGATAAATAAATAAATTTTTAATTATTTTACTTAGTTTATTTATATCAAAAATTAAGATAAATAATCAGAATCATAAAAAAAATAAATAAATATCAAGTTAATAAGTAAAAAGAGTATTTTTAAAATCCATTTAGGTATTAAAAGATACCACAATCGTAACGAAAAATGCTGTTTTTACGACAATTCAAGAGTCAAATTTTAGAGATGATTGCAGTTTGCTAATCCAGAACCTAAGTCTGAGGCACCATTTGCACCAATTTAATTGTACCTTTTTAAATATTGAAGAAAAGATAATTAATTTGTTTATTAGTTAGTTAGAAGGAAAAATTAAGAAAAAATATGTAATAATAATAAACTAATAGATTATTTAATAAAATGCTGAAAATGAAAAATGACTCAAATTAAAAATAAAATGTCAGAATCATAAAGCTAATAAGTAAAAAAAATATTTTTTAAATCTATTTAGGTATTAAAAAATATAACAATCAAAACTAAATAAGTTGTTTTTACATCAAATCAAGTGTTAGATTTAAGAGATTATTGAATTTTGTTAATGCAGAACCTAAGCCTGAGGCACCATTTGCACCAATTTAATTATACCTTTTTAAATATCAAAGAAAAAGTATTTATTTAGTCTATTAGTTAGTTAGTAGGAAAAAAGAAGAAAACAAAATGAATTAATAATAAAAAGCTAATAAATTATTGAAGCAAGTACAAGTTCTGACAATCAAATATGAAAAAAATTAAAAATAAAATTTCAGAAACAAAATGCAAATAAATTAAAGGAGTATTTTTAAAACCATTTAGGTATCAAAAAATATCACAATCAAAAATAAAATAAGCACTTTTTACCTCAAATAAAGCCACAAACTACAGAGATTAGTGCAATTTTGTAATGCAGAACTTAAGCCTATGGTACCCTCATCACCGATTTCATTGTTACTTTTTAAATATTATTTTGTTTATTAGTTAGTTAGTTAGAAGGAAAAATGAAAAAAAAATCTGAAATAATAATGATCTAATAAATTATTTAAGATGATAGTATTTAAAATGAAAAATGACTTAAATTAATAATAACATGTTAGAATCAAAAAGCAAATAAGTAAAAAGAGGATTTTTTAAATCCATTTAGGTATTAAAAAATATAACAATCAAAACGAAATATTCTGTTTTTACGTGAAATCAAGCGTTAAATTTAAGAGATTATTGCATTTCGTTAATGCAGAACCTAAGCCTGAGGCACCATTTGCACCAATTTAATTGTACCTTTTTAAATATTGAAGAAAAGATAATTAGTTTGTTTATAAGTTTGTTAGAAAATGAAAAAAAAAAAAAAATGAAATAATAATAAACTAATAAAGTATTTAAGCTTATGTTGAAAATGAAAAATAACTTAAATTAAAAATAACATGCCAGAATCAAAAAGCAAATAAGGAAAATTATTACTTTTTAAATCAATTTAAGTATCTAAAAATATCACTATCAAAAATATATAAGCTGTTTTTACCTCAAATAAAGTGACAATTTAGAGAGATTATTACATTTCGCTAATGCAAAACCTAAACCTAAGGCACTATTTGCACCAATTTAATTGTACCTTTTTAGATTATTTATTTGATCATTAGTTAGTTATAATGAAAAATAAAGAAAGAATATTAAATAATAATAATAATTAGCTAATAAATTATTTAAGCAAGCGCTTAATATGAAAAATGACTTAAATTAAAAGCAGCATATCAGAATCGAAATGCAAATAAATAAAAAGAGTATTTTTTAAATCCATCTAGGTATGAAAAAATATCACAATCAAAAATAAATAAGCTATTTTTACCTCAAATAAAGTGCCAAACTTGAGAGATTAGTGCAGTTAACTAATACAGGACATAAGTCTGAGACACCTTAATCGCCAATTTAATTGTTACTTTTTAAATATTAAAGAAAAGATAATTAGTTTGTTTATTAGTTAGTTATAAAGAATTTTATTTTTATTAATATTTATACTAATTTATCTTTTTTTTCATTTTTAACATTTACTTAAATATTTTATTAGTTTATTATTATTCATGTATTTTATTCATTTTTCTTAAAAGAAGATAAAGGTATATATTTTTTAATAAAAAATTTAACTTGATAATAATGAAAAAATAAATGATAATAAATTACTTGAAGTTTAAAAGGAGATTAGTATGAGATTAAACTGATGAGTTTAAAAACTTTTTTAATGATAAAAATAAAGTTAATGAGTTGTTGATTAAAAAATAAATAATTTACATCTTCTAAACTGTCAAAATATCTATTCTATTACATCATTTATTTTTTTGATATTTAATTAGAAATAATTTTATCTAAATTTAATTAATTATTAAAATAAATAAGTAATCATTTATTTTTAATGCTAATTAATTCGTTAACAGAGGATGAATAAATCTGAGATAAAATATTTTGCAATAGTTAACTAAATCAAATATAAGAATATTTAAAAGACTAGATAATCAAAATTTTTTTCTATGTTCAAGTAAAATAAAAGATTTATATCGATTGATTATAAATCATAATATGTTGACATTGTTTACTAGTTTAAAGAAAATTTTTAATCTTTTATTCATTTTACAATTTTAAAATTATTTTTCAAAATAATTACCTGATAAATGAAAACTTTAAAATATTATTTTTAGTCTTTAATCAAATTAAATAAGCTAAAATAAACAATAAATAAGGATTTTTTTTACTTTTTTTTATGGAATATTAAAGAAAAATAATAAAGTAAAAATATGGAAATTGAATATGATAGTAATACCCTAATAAAAATCAATTTTGATCAAGCTCTTAATTTTATTTAATAAATAAGTAGAATTTGTTAAGGCAATAAAAAATTATCTACCAATTCTGAATTTAAAAAATTATTTATATCAGTTGCACAATTTAAATTATAGTGGTAGTGGACTATGCATAATTTTTATATATTATATATTTTTCATATTTAAAATTAATTTTATAAACAAAATTTTAAAAATTCTGAATTTTTAAAAAACTTTCATTTTTAAAAAAACAAAAAATAAGTTTGAAACAGTCTTTTAATAACTCTACTATTTTATTTAATTTGCTTTAATAAAAATAATTATAAATTTAAATTCAATTTATAAATTTTAGTTTTAAAAATATAAAAAATAAAGATAAATTAATTAATTTATTTATTTTATATTTAGAAAAAATTTTTAATGTATCAATTCTATCTATCTTTATTACTTATATTTTATCATAAATCTATATTGATAGTTTGTTTCTTTCTTTCACAAATATAAAATATAAATTATAACTTCATAATTTATATATAAATTCTTTTAGTATAATTTTTATATATCAAAAGATATATCTTCTATGCTTTACTTTATGTTTATCATAAGTCTATAACATTAACAACTAATCTTTTAGCTTTAAGAGACTTGCTCTAAATCTTTTTTTTGTGCAATTCATTAATTTAATTCTTACTATCAATAGATATTAGAAATAATTTAAAGAAAATCAGGGCAAATGTTTAAATTATTTAATGAATAAAATAAAAATAAATAATATTTGAATTAAAATTTTGATAATTCATATTTTATTTCTTTATTTGTTTTAATATTATTTTTAAAAATATAAAATTATCATAACCGAAATCAAAAAGTAAATAAATCAAGTAAATAGATTATTTTTATTTTAATTCATTTTGATATTAAAAAATATCACAATCCAAAACAAATAAGCTGTTTTTACCGTAAATTAATTGTCAAATTTGAGAGATTAGTGGAGTCTGCTAATGCAGAACCTAAGCCTGAGGCACCATTTTCGCCAATATAATTTTCACTTTTTAAATAATAAGAAAATATTAATTAGTTAAAATGAAAAATAAATAAAAAATATGAATTAAGAATAAACAAATAAACAAGTAAATAATATATATAATCAAAGTTTGAAAATGAAAAATTGCTTAAATTAAAAAACATAATGAGAATCAAAAAGTAAATTAATCAAGTAAAAGATTGTTTATTTTTTAATTCATTTTGATATTAAAAAATATCACAATCTAAAACAAATAAGCTGTTTTTACCGTAAATCAAGTGTCAAATTTGAGAGATTAATGCAGTTTGCTAATGCAGAACCTAAGCCTGAGGCACCATTTGCACCAATATAATTGTTACTTTTTAAATGTTGAAGAAAATATTAGTTAGTTAGTTAGTTTGAACAAATTATGAATTAAGAATAAAAAAATAAACTTGAAAAAAATCAGAGTAAAAGAAAAAATGAAAATTACTTAAATTAAAAAACAAAATGAGAATCAAAAAGTAAATAAATCAAGTAAAAAAATTGTTATTATTTTAATTCATTTTCATATCAAAAAATATCACAATTCAAAACTAATAAGTTATTTTTACCGTAAATCAAGTGTCAAATTTTAGAGATTAGTGCAGTTTTATAGTGCACAACCTAAGTCTGAGGCACTTTCATCACTAATATAATTGGTTCTTTTTAAATATTGAAGAGAATATTAATACGTTAGAAGGAAAAATAAATAAAAATATGAATTAAGAATAAACAAATAAACTTGTAAATAATTTAAGCAAAGGTAGAAAATAAAAATTAAATTTAATTAAAAATATCAAGAGAATCAAAAAGTAAATAAACCAAGTAAAAATATTGTTTTTATTTTAACACATATTAAAAAAAATCTAAATCCAAATCAAATAAGCTGTTTTTACTCTAAATAAAATGTCAAATTTGAGAGATTACTGCAGTTTGCTAATGCAGAACATAAGCCTGAGGCACCATTTGCACCAATTAAATTTAAACTTTTTAAAAATTGAACAAAATATTAGTTGGTTAGAAGGAAAAATTAATAAGTATATGAATTAAGAATAAAAAAGTAAACTAGTTAATAATTTAAGTAAAAGCTAAAAATGAAAAATGACTTAAATTAAAAAACATAATAAGAATCATAAAGTAAATAAATCATGTAAAAATTTTTTTTGTTTTAATTTTTTTTTTTATATCAAAAAATATCACAATCCAAAACAAATAAGTCTTTTTTACCCTAAATAAAGTGTCAAATTTGAGAGATTAGTGCAGCTTGCAAGTGCAGAACCTAAGCCTAAGGCACCTTCATCACCAATTTCATTTTCACTTTTTAAATATCGAAGAAAATATTAATTTGTTAGAAGGAAAAACGAATAAAAAATATGAATTAAGAATAAACAAATAAACTTGTAAATAATTTAAGCAAAGGTTGAAAATGAAAAATTATTTAAATTAAAAAACATAATGAGAATCAAAAAGTAAATTAATCAAGTAAAAATATTATTTATTTTTTAATTTATTTTGATATTAAAATTTTTCACAGTCTAAAAAAAATAAGCTGTTTTTACCGTAGACCAAGTATCAAATTTGAGAGATTAGTGCAGTTTGCTAATGCAGAACCTAAGCCTGAGGTACCATTTGCACCAATTTAATTTCTACTTTTTAAATATTGAGAAAATGTTAGTTAGTTAGAAGGAAAAATGAATAAAAAATATGAGCTAAGAATAAAAAAACTATTAAATAATTTAATCAAAGGATGAAAATGAAAAATTACTTAATTAAAAAACATAATGATAATTAAAAAGTAAATAATTCAAGTAAAAATATTGTTTTTATTTTAATTCATTTAGTTATTAATAAATATCACAATCATAAACAAAAAAGCTGTTTTACCCTAAATCTAGTGACAAATTTGAGAGATTAGTGCAATTTGCTAATGCAGAAGCTAATCCTGAGGCACCATTTGAACCTAATTAATTTCTACTTTTTAAATATTGAAGGGTAGTATTAGTTAGTTAAAAGGAAAAATGAATAAAAATTATGAATTTAGAATATACAAATAAACTAGTAAATAATTTAATCAAAGATTGAAAATGAAAAATTGTTTAAATTAAAAAACATAATGAGAATCAAAAAGTAAATAAATCAAGTAAAAAGATTGTTTATTTTTTAATATCACAATGAATTAAAAAATATCACAAACCAAAACAAATTAGATGTTTTTACCGTAAATCAAGTGTCAAATTTTATAGATTAGTGCAGTTTGCTAATGCAAAGCCTAAGCCTGAGACATGATTTGCATCAATTTATTTGTTACTTTTAAAAAAAAAGAAAATGTTAATTAGTTAGAAGGAAAAATGAATAAAAATATGAATTAAGAATAAACAAATAAACTAGTAAATAATTTAAGCAAAGGTTGAAGATGAAAAATAAAATATAAAAGTATGAATATAAATTTGAATAAATAAATAATAATGTCTGTGAGAATATATCTATCTTGAAAAAAATAAATTTTATATCAATAATAAAATAAATAAGATTAATTATAATAAATTTAATCTACTAGAGATTAATATGGAGATCAGTATGAGTTTAAAGTGAAGACTTTAAAAACTATTTTAATGGAAAAAATAATATTAAAAAGTAGTTAAATAAAAAATAAATACTTACGTCTTATAACCTGCTAAAATGTTAATTCTATTTTATCATTTATTTTTTTGATTATTAGTTAAAAATAGTTTATTAAAATCTAATAAATTGTAAAAGTATTTAATTAATTAATTATTTTTTTATAAGAATTAATAAAAAGAATAAATGATCAAATAAGTATTTCAATTTAGAAAATTAATGATATTTAAGAGATATTAATATTAATATTTAGAAATTTTTTTAATAAATTGGAATTGGCCAATCTTCTTTGTATATTTTGGAAAAAGATTATCTTTTTTCAATTTTTACATTAAGGAAAGTATTTTATTCAATATTTTGTATTTGAATGATAAAATAATAATATGATTTTAACTATATCTTATAAAAGTTTAATATTATATATATTTATGTATAATTGAATTCTAGGATTCACTTCGTGAAATTTAAGTTAAATGAAATATAAACAATTAACTTTTTTTTATATAATAGACTAAAACTTCCAGGTTTTAAATTCTTGTGAAAGTAGAAATCAAGAATTTAATTCCTATATTTGCTATATTATAAATTTGTTTAATAAATTATATTATATTAAATATAAAAATTAAATACTTTGCTATAAAACTTTGGTCAATGTCGCAGAGATGACATTGAAATAACATTTTTATTTTAATAAATAAATAAATAAATAAATAGGTAATAAGATTTTCTTTTATATATTTGATTAATTTCATAGTGAATAAATGGTCTTTTTTAATATATATTTTAATTAATTATTTTACATGAGCTTCATAGATATCTGCATTTAAAATATATTTAATCATAAATAGGTCTCCTTCTCCTTTCATATTTATTTATCTTTAAGAATTTAGAAAATCTCAACAATAAATAATAAACTAAATTTTCTTAAATTTTTAATATAAATCTTTGTTTTTGTTGATTTAAATGTAAAGATTAACTAGATTACTCATAATGTACTTAGTTTTCTTTCATCAATAAAAAATAATATGATATTTATATAAAATTTATTATTTTAAATATTTCATAATTAATTTCTAATAAATATAAAAATACTTCCTATCATACATATGTTTAATGATAATAAATTTTCTTTTTTATTTTTAAAATAAATAATTCACTTTCAAAATAAAATTTAACTAGATGATTCATTGTGTATTTAATATAAATACAATCTATCAGTAAAATATAAACTAATAAGTAAAAAATTATATTTATACTAATTTAAGATATTAATTATTTTCTTCTGAGACTAAAACCATGTCCTAATTTATGGGAAAACTCCTGAATAATTAATTTATTCAATTCAATTTTAATTTAATCAAGCGATTAGTTTCAAATTTTCTCTCTAATTTTTATTAATAAAATTAGTTTCTATTTAATTTAAAATAGAATATTCTAATTACAATATTCCTTATTTATTTAATTTAACTAATCTTACAATTTTGTAAAGTTAGCTCAAAAATGAAATTCGATTTTTAACCCTATTTAATATAATTTTATTTAAAACTTTATCTATTTTAATTTTATTTATTAATATGGATTTTTTTGAATCTCTGAAAATTTTATACTTATTTAATTTTGTTTGTTTTTCAAAATATAAAAAGGAATTAATTAATAAAACAAATTTTCATAAAAAATAAAAGAAAATTTATTTATTATCTTTAAAAATTTTAAATAATTTAGATTAAATAAACTTTTATTTTTTCTACTCAAATAATAAAAAGAGTTTAATTTATATTATGTAGATTTTTATGCTAAAAATATCACAATTCAAAAAATAATCTAATAAAAACAAACCAAAAAAAAAAGTTTAATTTATTTTAAATTATTTTTTATGCTAAAAATATCACAATAAAAAGGAAGTAAACTGTTTTTACTAGATATCAAGTGTCAAATTGGAGAGATTAACACATTTTGCTATATCAGAACCCAAGCCTGATGTACCTTAAACACCAATTAGGTTATTACTTTTTAAATATTGATGAAAATATAAATATTGATTGAGTTATTTAGAAAGAAAGGATGAAGAAAAATCATGAAGAAATAAATTTAAAATCAAAAGTAAAAATAAAAAGATATTTTAATTTAAAATGACAGTTAGAATTAAATAGCAAATTAATCAAATAAAAACTCAAAAATTAAAAGAGTTTAATTTATTTTAAATTGATTTTTCTGCTAAAAATATCACAATACGAAGAAAATAAATCGTTTTTACTAGAGATTAAGTGTCAAATTTGAGAGATTAATACATTTTGCTAAACCAGAACCTAAGCCTGTAGCACCTTCATCACCAATTTTGTTATACCTTTTTAAATATTGAAGAAAAAATATATATTTAGTGAGTTATTTAGAAAAAAAGGATGAAGAAAAATTATGAAGAAATAAATTTAAGCTCAAATCAAAACTAAAAATAAAAAGATATTTTAATTTAAAATGGCAGATCCAATTAAATAGCAAATATATCTAATAAAAACTCAAATATAAAAAGAGTTTAAGCTATTTTAAATTGATTTCTGTGCTAAAATATCATAACACAAAGGAAATAAATTGTTTTTACGTGAGATCAAGTGTCAAACTTGAGAGAGTAACACATTTTGCTAAGCCAGAACCTAAACTTGATGCACCTTCATCACCAATTTCTAAACGACTGTTTATTTATTGATGAAAATATAAATATTTAGTGAGTTATTTAGAAATAAAAGGAAAAAGAAAAATCATGAAGAAATTCAAATCAAAAGTAAAAATAAAAAGATATTTTAACTTAAAATGGTAGTTAGAATTAAATAGCAAATTAATCAAGTAAAGCTCAAAAATAAAAAGAGGTTAAGTTATTTTAAATTGATTTTTGTGATAAAAATATCACAATAAGAAGAAAATAAATCGTTTTTACTAGAGATGAAGTGTCAAATTTGAGAGATTAACGCATTTTGCTAAGCCAGAACCTAATCCTGATGCACCTTCAGCACAAATTTGGTTATGACTTTTTAAATAATGATGAAAATATAAATATTTAGAGAGTTATTAAGAAAGATAGGATGAAGAAATAAATTTAAGTTCAAATCAAAAGTAAAAATAAATACATATTTTAATTTAAAAT
>JH720133.1:34841-47095 GCA_000231845.2 Tetrahymena malaccensis 436 | reverse complement strand
AGGAAAAATGAATAAAAAATATGAATTAAGAATAAACTATTAAATAATTTAAGTAAGGTTTGGAAATAAAGAATCAGATAAAAAACATAAATATAAATTTGAATAAATAAATAAATAAAATTTACGAGAAAATTTTATTGAAAAAAAATTTAAATTGATAATAATTATAAAATTAATAAGAATAATTTTTATATATTAAATTTACTTGAGATCAATATGGAGATGAGTATGAGTTTAAAGTGAAGAGTTTATAAACTTTTTTAATGATAAAAATAAAATTAAAGAGTAATTAATTACAAAATAAATAATTACATCTTCAAGATCATAAAAATATTTATTCTATTATATCATTTATTTTGTTTTTGATTAGGTTTAAAAAAATTTTATCAAAATTTAATTAATTATAAAAATTGTTAATTAATTATTTATTTTTTAATAAAAATAAATTTGGATAGGATATAATAGATTCTTCAGGTATGAAGTCAGCACCAACGATACTCTTCAAATTTTAAAATTTTTTATCTAAATTGAAATCTTTTTAAATATTTAATATTTCTTTTAATATTACTAAAAATATAATATCATTATATTAAAATCTATTTATTAAAAAAAAATTGAATGTTCTAAATTTTAAAAATTATAAAATAATTAGTTTGTTTTAAAATTGTAATTTATTAATTTAATCAAAAAATAACAAAATATAGGAATTAATTTTTCAATTTTTATTTAGTTTTTACTAAATATTTTTAGAATTTAAACGAAGGAGCTATTTTAAAATTTCTCAAATTTAAAAACAAAAAGTATTTATAGAAAAATGTATTGGGGTTTTTTATTTTAAAATTAATGAATATTATCATAGCTTTGTTTGTAAAAATCTAACAAATATTAAAAAGAGCTAAAAGCTACATTAAATTTATCTTTATTTATGAACAAGAGTATTAATTCCTATATACATTTTTGTTTAAGAAAGAAATCAATGATTATTTTAGTTAAGAATTAAATTAAAACTAGTTTATTTCAACATAGTAATGATAAACATATAAATAGGGTGTTTTTTTTTTTAAAATCAATTAGAATGGTCATAGTATTGTTTATATTAATCTAGCAAAACTAAATAGAACCAAAAGAAACATTAAATTTATCTGTTTTTGAAACAAAAGTAGTAATTCTTATATAAATTTTTGTTGTGGATAGAAATTGATGATTTTTTTAGTTAAGAAAATGAATTAAAACTGGTTTTTTTTCAACAAGAATATCAAAAATATTGAATCAAGTACACTCATAATTGTATGAATGAATCAATAAATAGATAGAAAAATAAAGTTATAAAGAATATTTTGATTAATTAATTCATTTATCAAAAAATTGATTAAATATTTAATTAGCATTAAAGGAAATCATCAAGAAGCAAATAAGTAAAGAATAATTTAGGACTAAAAAATGGGAGATTAGGAGAATTAGAAGATTCAAGATTATGGTAATAATGATGAGATCTTTCTAATAACTAATTCTTTTTTATACCAAAATAGTTGACTATGTTTTCGAAGTAAATAGGATCTCTTCATCAAACCCAGGTGTTTATAATTATAGAGAAGAGAGTAATTTGATAATTAATTTATCTAGTTAGTAAGTTTTAGATTGGTTTTAAGTAGCAAATTTAATAAATAGGTGACTAGATATTTTAGCAGTTATGTGATGAAAATAATTACTAGAAATCAAACAATTGCATAGTTTGTAAGAAATAGTTTAGCATGATGAAGAGTGCCAAAAATTGGTATTAAATTAGATTAATTTTAGGCATAAATTAGCAATTACTGATGAATAATAAATGAGAAAATAAAGCTTTTAGGTTAATTTTATTATATTTATAAAGCAAATTTTGTGGTTGCACTGTTTGCGAAGAATGCTCTCCGAAGAAAAGAGCAAATCCTAAACAAAAATCTGAGTTTGTGCGTATTTGTGACATATGTGATGAGAAATATCTGCGAGCTTTCCTCTCATCTGATTTTAAGCTATAAAAAAATCTATTGCAAGATGAAATAAAGAGATTGGAGGAGGAAAACAAAAAGATGAAAGAAATTCTAGACAAGAGTTAATAAGAAAAGTTAAAAATTGAAAGGGAAGTAATGAAAATTAAAATGATTTTGGCTAAATATAGACTTTTTAATAAAAATAATATAAATAGTATAATACGCTAAAGAATCCCTTGGATTTATAAATTAGCTCAGAAGAAAATAAACTAAAGAAATAGAAGCAAAAGCTGGATCAGATTAAAAAAGAAATATAAGAAGTAGAAGAATAAACAGAGAAGACCAGAAATCAGAAAGCTGTAAATGAAGAAAATATTACAGATAATATTTCAAGAATTTAGCAAAGGTAAATAAACAAGAAAATTTAATAATTCATCAATTTATTGTTTTATTTTTGAAAAATAAAATTATTTTCAGAAAAGATTTTCTAAACAAATTCAATAAGTCTTAGTAAATTATTCTCTGAAATTCATGGACATTATAATAAATTTAAGATATATAAAAAACAAATGGAGATTGAGATAATTATAAAAAAAAATAATATTTAACTCATTTATTTATTCGTTAAAAATGCTGTTTGTAAACTTATCATTAACTTTTAAAAAGCAAATATCAATTGGAAATAACGAATACAGAAATAGAAAGAATATCGAATAAATAGAAGACAACTTTGGATGAGTTAACAACAGAAAACTAGAACGTGACATCGTATTAGCTAAATAATAGAAAAGGAATGGATTCTGTGTTAAACAGCAGATTTAGATCAAAATAAAACATAAGCAAATATCCTCAAAAGGAATCTACCTTAACGAATTAAGGATACGATGACGTATTTAGATCATAAAATAACAACAACGACTCTATCGATAATTATTTAGTTGGTCTTCCTTCTCAATTTAGTAAAAATCAATCTTTTGATATTAACAAATGAAATATAAATAAACAAATAAATTAACAAATTATTTAACAAATATTAAAATAATCACAAACAAAATATATATCTCTCTCTCACTCCCTCACCCAATCAATCAATAATCAACCAATTATTCATTCATTCATAAATAAAAAATTAAAATAATTATTTATTATTTATTTGTACATTTATATGTAGCTAGTTCTTTCTAATTAAATTTATATTGTAATATCAAAATTGTCCTTCATTCTTTTCTTTCAAACTTTTAATTTCGTTAACTATTTGCTTTACTTTTACCGAGTAGCTTAAATGCCTCAATATAAAAGTAAATAGAACGAATATTTTATCTCAATTTATCACTCTTCATGAGCTGCAAGTGGTTAAGTAATCAAGGATCTAATTACTTTTCAAATAGCAGAAATATTATTTGCTGATCGTTTTAATTTTAATGTAGAAGATACTGCTTAAGACTTGACTTAATCAGACAGCAAGTAATCATAAATTTAATAAAAGATATTTCTTTTGAATAGAATTAATATTTCAAAAATATTTGATGGGAATAAACAAAAAAATAATCAAACAAATAAATATCATGCTTTCTGTTTTGGATTTTATTAATATCTTTAATTATATAATTTTTTCTTTTATAGTGAAATAAATAATATAATTGGAATTAACAAATTGCTTTACTAACCGCTTAACTTAATCAAATCTATTTTATTTCAATTATTAGTAACTGTTTGATGAAAGAATTATCAAACTAAAACTTATCTAAAAATAGTTTTGAGGTTATTTATTGAAATTTGATGCTTTTTATATATGATAATATTGTTTTTTGTTATGAGTTTTTCTTTCTCATTGATTTTAAAATTGTTACTTTTCATGTGTGACTGATAAAGGATATTTGCGCTGAAGAGTAAATTTGAATTAATTAGATCTGGAAGTAACTTTTAACTTAATAAAAGATATTGTTTAATAATTTGACTAATTTATTAAAAGATTTTCTTCGAGATATATTCTACTTAATTTGTTTACAATCAGCATATTATTTTGACTTAACCCAACAAGAATATTTTATTAAATTGATTACTGTTAAAACCAATATTGGTTGACATGCATGAAATATTGGATTTTAAATCTTTTATAGATTTTAAAAAATAACTACTAAAAATGACTATTCATATTATTATTCTGGAAATTTTTTATTTAGAGATATTATTTGATATTAGCTTCGTTGCAGATGATGAAGTTTCAAATGAAATTTTAAAAAATATAATTAGCCAATTGCACATCTAAATAAGGCCTTTTATTTGTAAATTAGCTTCTATTTTATTTTTTTCGTTTAAAAAATTTAGAAATACTTTGGCAATTTAGACAAACTTTTGGTTTCTTTTTTATAAGTTTTTTATAAGATAATGCCTTAGTGTTAATTTGCTATTTCTAATAAATTATTTCGCTCCTTGCTATTTTTTTACCTTTATATATAATTTTTTGCTTATAGTCAAAAGAAATTTTGATAAAAAATTTGTCAGACTTCATTTTTGTTTATGTTACTTGCTAATATTTTTCCCTATCAGACCTAATAATTTTGAGCAGAAAAATTGCTAGCGAGTCAATTAATAATCTAAAAAAAAAGAAAATCCGAAAATCCAATTAATAAATATTAAGTAAAAAAGCGGGTTTTTGGGGGGCAGCTGAGAATAGTATTTGTTTTATAAAAGAAGAACAAGTAGAATATAAAGTTAAATAGGAAAGCATTTATTTATTTATTCAAATTCATTTATAATTGACATTTGTTTAGTTGTTTATATTATTTTTTATTAAAGGATAAATAAATTTAAAGATTTTAAAAGTTATTTTGGTTGGTTGATGGATGGATTGATTGATTGATTGGTTTATTGATAATTTATTTTATTATTTATTAATCTATTCTATTTTTCTATTAATTTATACATTTATTAATTTATTAATATTATTCGATTTTCATCTCTTAACCTAGATATATTTATGTTTATTAATATGTCAGTTTTGTTAGAAAGAACAGAAATTTATTATTCCAAAAGCAAATGACATTCATGATTCACTTGCTCTGAGGATTTTATTTTGTTAATTTTTATGCTTAGAATTATTTAATTCATTTTCCTCCGCTTGTCTTGTATTGCACGTAGTCCTTTACTGTTTAGCGGAATACTTCGACTATTCCTTCTCCAGTCATTGCACTAGTTTCAAAGTAAGGAATGTTTTTATTTCTGGCAAAATCTTGTCCTTGTTCAAGACTTATTTATCTTTTATCAGCATCTATGTCGCATTTGTTTCCTATTAAGATCAACTTTAAGTTATTGTCATCAACTTACTCTTTGAGTTCGCTAATCCAGTACTCAACACGCTCAAGAGTCTATCTTGCACCCACATCAAAAACTAAAAAAACTATGTTAGCATCTTAATAGTACATTTTCAGAAGTGACCTATTTATAATAATTAAAACAAAATAACTTAATTTAGCTCATTATTAATTGAACAAATATTTGAAATGCTCAATTCAAATTCTTATCTTAGCTTTTATTTTTTTAGTTTTAATATTGTTCATCATGCAAATTAATAGCAAGCTGGACAATATCAAAAAGTGTTAAATAAAGCAAAAGATTTAAAAAGACTCCCAAATAAGCAAACTGAGCTGAAGTCAGATAAGAAGGTAAATGTAAAAAATCGTCTGAATGCATAAAAAAGCTTACTAGTAAATTTCTTATCCTGCTGTATCCCAAATATCTAAGTGAACGTTAATTCCATTTTCTAGTTTGATGTCGAACTCGAAATATGTGACACCAATTGTGTTTGGCATGTTCTTTGCAGGGACATTTTTCTTGTAATACTCGCAGATGGAAGTTTTGCCTACATTCATATCACCTAAAAGAATGAGCTTGGTCTTAAATTAACTTTGCTTGGGCTTTAAAAGCTTTGGTTTGCTTGGCTATTTCTTAGAGCTGGATCCGAAACACATTTGTATGCAAATTTTATATGATTTTTAATTAAGAATATTTGCAAAATTTTATAGTTTTTCCTATTATTTAATTTTTTTTTTTTGATAAACATGCATTTATATTTTATTAGATACTAACTATATTCTTATGCTTCTTATCAAGCCAGCAAAAAAAAAAATAAACAAACAAACAAAAGCATCGATACATGCATATACATACTTAGATAGATAGATAAATTGCTTTCTATTTGCATTCATTGATTAATCGATATTTTGTCACTAGTTTATTTCTAATATTCAATCAGATGACAAAATAAGTACTATTGATTTCTTTTCACTTATTATTTAATTTTCTGCACAAAATAATTAAATTTCTTTGTAGGTTTGATTTTTGCTCTCAAAATTTAATGTCCAAATATTTGTTCATGTAGTCATTTCTTTGGATGTTTCATAAGTATTTTTTATTACTCATGATAAGCTTACCTTAGAAATCACTCACATAATTAATTATACATTAATTCATATTTTGATTTAATACGATCCAAATAAATTCAATTTTAAGCTTGAGCATCTTCTAATGCTTGAAAACATAAATATTTATTGTTTATAATAATATTAATAAAAAAGATATGTTAGACTAATTAATTGAATAATCTCCTCCGTAAAATTCTATCTTTGAAATTAAAAAGTTCACCCAAATATTTTTTTTTACTCGTCGCCTCTTTAACACAAAAAATTGTTAGTTCTATTTGTTATTCAAAAATATTTGATTAATTTTAAATTTGTAATATTTTCAATTTGTCTTACTGGAATATAAAAAGGAGTAAAATAAATATTCAAAACAGTTCAAATGGATTCTACAGTTTATCCTAAATCATCTTAATTGAAAACAAAAAAACAATAAATTTACTCTACTTGATGCTAAATATAAAAAACTAAGATTCAACTCAATTTTAAATTTATCCATTTTACTTTTAGTTTTTATAAATCAATTAAGTTACTCCTTATTTTTAATTTTAATTTATTTTGTATTTTTGATAACAATTGAGTGGTTTTAATACAATAATACTTACTTACTATTAAAAGTTATCTCCCTCTTAAAATATTAATAAAGCAAATATGAATTCTTAGATTTAATTTAGTTTAAAATATATATCTTAATAAAAATGGAAAAATTTATATTTTTTTTATTTAATGTTTTAATTTTATTTCTACTACAAAGATAAAGAATATCTATTTTTTATTAGCTAATTCAGATAAAAATAAAGATGATTTTTTATCTGATTGTCGTGGTTAGATTTATTTTTAAAAATGAAAATATTTATGATTTTTTCCAATTAATTTATTGGATACATTAACTCAACTAAGTTACTATTTTTACTCTTTATAGAAAGATAAATTCTTCTAAAAATCATTAACAGATCTCATTGATAAAATTGTAATGCAATATTTAAAAAGATTTCTTTACAAAGATTATCAAATTCAAGTTAAAAAAATTATTGGTTTTTAGAATAACTTACTTGTTTTCTGTAACTCAATTTAGTTACTGTTTTTATTTTTTCAATTATTGTTATTTCATTTCTTATATATAAAATATTTCAAAAGCAAAACCAATATTTTTATTTGTAAAATAGTATGATTGGAATTACATTTTGTTAATATTGTTTGAAAAACTATAACCATTTTCAGTATAACTAAAAGTTACTGTAACTAGAGTAAATGTATATTTTTATAATAAATTAGAGTTTTACAAATTCTTTTATAAATAAATGCTAATGCAATCTCATTTTTTAATAAATAGTTGCTGCTAATTAGATAGATAGATTTATATAAGATTTTAGATAACATATTTAACCATATTTAAGTGTTATTTACTTGAAAGCTGTAACTCAACTAAGCTGCTATTTTTAATTTATCAAATTAGCCTGGGTGAAAGTAAAAAAATTGGTGTTTAAAGCTAAAAAATGAGCTTTTGACAGACTTAAAACTATGCTAAAAAAGGAATAAAGTAGATATATCTAACTAAAAATATTGCGAAGCTTGGTAATTTTAAATATGTTTGCATATTTTTACCAATTTATTTGTTGCTCTTATCAACTTGATAACATTTTAATTTAATTTAGCCTAGATAAAAGTAAATTATTTGGCGCGTTAATTATTTTTTGATCAACTTTAGCAGTGATGTTATAGTAAACATAACAACAACTTATTTTAATTAAATTTGTTCCCAAGTATTCACTAAATACTTTGTTCGCACTTTTAATATCTACGCAATAATTGATTAATATTTAATTACATCATATTATTTTTATCATACTTAAAGCAACAAATTTTGTTGTTATCATCATCAAAACAATATTTTAATTTGAATAAATTCAAAATACAGAGAAGAATCTAATCAGAATAAATCACAAAAAATTTAACTCTTTGTTAAAATCTCATCTAAAATTAATAAATGCTAAATTTTCTTGTTAATTGCAAATTGCTCTCATCTAATTTCCTAAAATAATCATGAAAATTAGATTATTTTATCCATTCAGCATTTATCAAAATTTAACTCACATAAATTTAGGCAGAAAATGCTTATCTTGCTGAATTTTTGAATACTTTCTAATGAATGAATAATAGATTTATAACAAATGAATGTAATCAAAATTAATATAACAAATTATTTAATTACGATCAAAAATTTAATATATTATTTCCAAATAGAAAAATTTCCCAATATATTAAATGAAAGAATTTTTTGAATATCATTAAAATATCAATTACTTTTTACAAGTAAATGAATTAAAATTTAACTCTTATCAACTTAGGCAGAAAATACTTATCTTGATGAGTTTTTGAATTCTTTTGAATGAATAAATAATAAATATATAACAAATGAATGTAAAAACAATTAATATAACAAATTATTTAATTACGATCAAAAATTTAATACATAATTTTTCAAATAGAAAAATTGCCCAATAAATCAAAAGAAAGAATTTTTTGAATATTCTTAAAATATCAATTGCTTTTTACATATAAATGAATTAAAATTTAGATGCATTTTTTAAACATTCAATCTTTCTTGTAAACAGATTTTTCTTTCAAAAATTATGTCAATAAAGCTGGCTCATCAGTCATAATACCTACACATCCACTAAATTGAAGACACTTTTCAAACATTACACGGTCATTCATAACCCAAAATATAACTAGAATTCCTCTTTGTCTTAGGTGCTCAAACAAAGGCTTGGCAACAAAGGAACTTAGTAGAAGTCTAATTGCTAAAAAATAGACTTTGCAAGCTAAGTGCTACATAAATCCCTTGGACTCCAATTTCTTCCATTCATAATGTTCTCTGTTAAAAATAGGAATTTGCAAAGATTCTTCTTAAATTTCACTGAACGGAAGCATGCCTTTTATTATAAAATTTCATACTTAAATATTATTGCTTAATAAAAAGTAAAAAAATGTATTTATTTTTAAATGCTCTCTTAAAATTAATATCAAGCTTTATATAATAAAAATAAATATTAAAAATCTATAGTTAATATTTTGATTTTGCATTAAGATATTTTATAGAACTAAATATTCAGCTTTTATTATTTGCTTTTAATTTGCACATTTAAATACAGCCATTTTTTTGCTGAATATTTATTTAAAATGTGAAAGCTAAATAAAATCTTTAGAATTAATTGCAAATTACCAGTGAAATATTTGATGACCAAATCCTTTAAACCTCCTAATGAGAAGAATCTATTGATATTTGGGTTAACTTCTTTTAATCTCTTTGACATTTAAGGGTTTTTGCAACCCCAAATGGTGATGTCTTCTCTTTTATGTTTAACAATTAACTTATTCATCATTTAGATGAACTCTTCATTTGGTGTCTTAATCTCTATATTCATGTGAACTCCAGGAAATCTTGCAAATACTTCATCTAAAGTGGGTATATATGGGTTTTTATAATCTTTTGAATTCACTTTTCCACCTACGCTAAAATCAAGATGGATTACTTCTTAAAATTTGGGTAAATCTTTGTAATCAAATTCTTCTGTTAATCTGCTAACGCCGCACATTCTTTTTAAATTATCATCATGAATAACTATAATTTGCTTATCTTTTGTCATACAAACATCTAATTCTAACACATTTGTTCCTTCTTTTAGCCCATTTTCAAAACTCTCAATTGTATTTTCTACTCTATATCTTGATCCACCTCTATGGGCTATGTGCAAAACCTACTCCTTATTTAATGCCTTGCTTATTAATTGAGATTTCCAACTCTTCTTCTTTTTCAAAATCAATGGATTTTTTAAAAAAAAGTAAGAAGTTGCCCAATAAGCTGTTAAAGCGCCTAAAATATACATTAGCATCTTATAATTTAAATAATTACTTAAAATAAATAAATTAATTAATTAATTTGCTTTAAGTTTAGTTAGGTAGGTAGGTAAATCTATTAATCTTTCAATCTTTCATATTCAATAGCTATCAAAAACATATCAAATCATTAAGATTAATTGATTCTCTTCTATTTTTAATAAATATATATTCAATCTGCTTATTTGATTTTACATATTTATTGCTCTAATTAACATTTTATCAACAAATTTCATTTTTTTTAAAACATTTTTCATTTTATAAATATTCGAACACTTTCATATATAAACTAAAAAGAATTCTTTAATTAACTTAAAAATGTAAATTTATTAACTCTATTAATCCCTCATTTGTTAAATTTCAATATTTTTTTAATGATTAGATAATTCCCTTCTTCTTGTATACACTGAAATAAATAGTTTAACAAGCTATAGATAAAATATTTGTTTTAAAAAGTTAATTTTAATAGTTAGCAAATTAATATTTCAAATAATGCTAATATATCATTTATATATTAACTTAGCACTATATTTGCTAATTAATATGTTCTATATTAGCTAGAATTAAACTTGCAGAATCTCAGGTTAAATTATATATTTGTTAGTTATATTATTTATAAAATAATTAAACTAGTCTCAAAACTTAATTTGATTTTTAAAATTTATTATAGACAAATAATTAATTATTTAAATTTAATTGATTTAAATTATTTAGTAATAGAAATCTAACTATTTATCTATCTTTATTTGATAAAATTTATATTTAAAATTGAAATAATAAATATTTTACTTTATTCAAAAAAAAATAAAAATATATTTTTAAAATAGACTTTATCATTATTAAAATAAATTTTAGATGAAAGTTATAATTATTTTTATATCTCATTTAAATTTTAAAATATTAATAGAATTACAAATGTTTAAAATAAATATTAATCAAAATATTCTTTCTATTATTAGATAAAATATCTAGTTATAGAATTAATTTAATAAATAACTCACAAATTACTATCTAAAAATGAAATCGTACTAAGTGTATTTTATTAGCAGAATTTAAATAATTTATAGACTTTTAATTCCTATTATTAGGATATGATGTTAAAAATTTTAAAACAAATACTTGTTTAAATATATTAAATATAAACCTAATTTATATGAAATTATATTTATTTACTCATCTCTTAATTTAAATTTAATTTAAATTATTTTATTTTTTTAAATTGAAAATAATAAATAAACCTATGATAAATTAAATTTTTTGCATTTTTATTGTCAAAATTTAATATATTTTAAAGAGAAAACTCCTTATATTTAGTATTGAGTATATAGACTTTTTGTAATAATGAAATATTTTAGTTCTAGTCTATATTTAATAAATTAAGTTATAGGTATACTAATTATAGATACTTATTTACTTGTTTATTAATTAAATTAAAAATTAATATACTTGATAATATTAGCACTATAAATTGAGATTGTTTGAGCTTGAGTTTAAAAATAATTTAATAATAACACAAAAAAAATAAAAAATAATTTAAATAAAATTAAAAATAAATGAGATTGTCTGTCTTTGTTTTGCTTGCTCTTGTTGCTATTGCTACTGCCGAAACTAAGGAACCTGCTAATGGCACTGATATTGATGCTTTAATTGAAAGTTGTTACGGATAAATAGGATATGCTTGCAAAAATGGTACCAAGGAAGAAAATAAAGCTTGCAAAGAATCTTATGACCCTATTTAAGAATGTGTTTTTAAATGCAAAAAAGAAAACGAAGGTAAACTTTAAAACATGTTGGAATGCTATTAATCTGATTGTTAATCAGAAAACACTGATGTCTAAAGTTATTTTGGAAAATTATATACCTGTTTAAATGGAATAAGCATTCTTGCTTTTACTGTTGCTGCTTCTGCTTTAGCTTTATTATTGTGAAAAAATAAAAATTTTATGATTTTTTGGTGTTTTATAAG
>JH720133.1:8854-25710 GCA_000231845.2 Tetrahymena malaccensis 436 | reverse complement strand
TCTTGCTTTTACTGTTGCTGCTTCTGCTTTAGCTTTATTATTGTGAAAAAATAAAAATTTTATGATTTTTTGGTGTTTTATAAGTATATATATATATATATGTCTTGTAGGATTATGCTGAAAAAATTTACAATATTTCTTATTCTAAACATTATTTCATAAATTTATTTAAGTATAATTAGGCTAATAAGAAACAAGTTATATTATATTTCTAATACAAAATATTCAATACTTTAATATAACAAATTTTGTATTTAAAAAGGAAAGAAGTAAATATAGAAAATTAAAATATATTAAAGATAATTAGAGTTAATTAAGAAATTTTCAATACATTAAATAATTTCAAATATTATAAATAAGTAAGTATCTTACATAAATTAAAAAAAATAATCATATTAAAAACTAAACTAAGTTCATTTCATAATTTAATTCTGCTAAAAAAAGAGTAATTAAATTATTAAAGGTATTTTAAAAAACATAATATGATAAATTATTTTAAAAGTAAAAGCGAAGACAATTTATATATATACTGGCTTTCATTTAGTTAAAAACAAATTTTAAAATCATAAAAATCGATAATTTATAAAATTTCAAATCTTAGATTATATTTTTGAAATTTGATGGAAGATCTAAGAATTATATAAAATTATGGTGTATAAAAATAGTTCAGTCAATATCTATTTGATAAAAGTTTTTTAAATAAAAAGTAAAAAAAAAACAAAAATGATCGAAGAAAGAATTTAATTTATAAAACAAATACTGATGACCTTCTATTTGATAGAAAAACAAGAATTTTAAATTAATAGTGCATCAAATTAAATTTTCTAATTTTTTATTAGTAAAATAATTAAACTAGTCTCTAAACTTAATTTGCTCTTTTATATTTATTATAGACAAATTAATAATTAATTTAATTTAATGTATTCAAATTATTTTGTACTAGAAATTTATCTATTTATCTATCTTTATTAAATATAATTTATCCTTCAATTTTAAATAGTAGTATTTTTCTTTATTCTTAGAAAATGAATTATCTATTTTTTATATTAACTTTTACAATTGTTAAAATTGAGTTTTGATGAAAATCTTATATTAAAATTATTTTTATTACTTCAATAAAATATTAATGTATTTATTAAATATAGAAATTTTAAAATTAATTTTTATTAAAACTAGTGTTTCGATTATTAGATAAAATATCTATTTTTAGAATTAATTTAATAAATAACTAACAAATTATTACCTGAAAATTAAATTGTACTGGATACATTTTATTAGATATAAACAATTTAAAATTTTTAAAACTATTCTTTCGATTATTAGATATTTATCAATTTTTAGAATTAATTTAATAAATAACTAACAAATTATTACCTGAAAATTAAATTGTACTGGATACATTTTATTAGATATAAACAATTTTTAATTCCTATTATTATAATATGATATTACAATTTTTTAAATAAATCCTTGTCTAAATAAACTAAATATAAACTATCTTTATTTGAAATTATATTTATTTACTCATTCATCTCTTAATTTTGTTTTTAATAAAAATATTTCTTTTTTCAAAAAATAATGAAACTTTATTATAAATTTGATTTTTCTTCATCAGTATTGTCAATATTTAATATATTTCAAATAGAAAATTCCTTATTTTTAGTATTGAGTATATAGACTTTTTGTAATAATGAAATATTTTAGTTCTTGTCTATTTTTAGGAAATTAAATTAAAGGTAGTCTAATTATAGACATACTGAAAGTAATGATATAGATACTTATTTATTCATTAATTAAATTACAAATTAATATTTTTAATAATATTAGCACTATAAATTGTGATTGTTTAAGCTTGAGTTTAAAGATAATTTAATAATAATACAAAAAAATACAAAAAATAATTTAAATAACATTAAAAATAAATGAGATTATCTGTCTTTGCTTTCCTTGCTCTCGTCGCTATTGCTGCTGCCTAAGCTTAGAAACCAGCTAATGATATTGATATTAAAGCTTAAATTTTAGAATGTCACGATAAAACAGAAGCACCTTGCAAAAATGCTACTGATGAAGAATAATAAGATTGCAACTCCTCTTTCATCACTACTGAAGTGTGTGTTAGTAAATGTGTAAATGATAGCAAAGATTCACTTTAAGAAATTTTAGGATGCTATAAATCAAAATGTAAATCTGAAAACAAATATGTCTAAACCTACTTTGGAAAAGTATACACCTGTTTAAGCGGAATAAGCATTCTTGCTTTTACTGTTGCTGCTTCTGTTTTGGCTTTATTATTGTGAAAAAGTAAAAATTTTATGATTTTTTGGTGTTTTATAAGTGTATATATATATGTCTTGTAGGGTTATGCTGAAAAAATTTATAATATTTCTTTATTCTAAACATTAATTCATATATTTATTTAAGTATATTTAAATTTATAAGAAATTAATTATACTTTATTTCAAACAAACCATTTTCAATACTTTAAAATAACAAATTTTGTTTGCTAAAAAGGAAAGAAGTAAAAATATAAAAATTAAAATATATTAAAGATAATGCAGTTAGTTACAAATTTTTAAATACATTAAATAATTTAAAATATTATAAATAAGTAAGTATCTTACATAAATTCTAAAAAAATCATATTGACAATCAAATTAAGTTCATGTAAAATTTTAATTCAGCTAAACTAAATTTGATCAAAAGTTTTTATCTGAATATGTCCTTAATATATTAGAAACTACGGTAATCAGTATTTATAAGCTTTCTTAGAATAAATCAAAAATAATATGAAAACATTTCCTATTCATATTCTAAAGAAATTATTTTATCACCAAGATAGAGATAGCATAACTCAACATAATTCAGATTTTTCGCAATTAAAGGGTGGTCTTTTTTGATAATTAATTTTGACATTTAAAGAGATTCTAAAAAATATTCTAAGGCCTTTTTGTAATCACCAAGATCAATATAGCATACCCCAATATTAAACAGAGATATCTCAATATAAGGATTATCTTCTTTGAATTTTTATTTTCTCATTTAAATAATTTCAAATAAATATTCTAAAGCCATTTTGTAATCGCAAAGATTTTTATAGCAAATGCTAACATTACCCATAAATTAAGCAATATCTATATTATCAAGGTAATTTTCTTTGAATATTTATTTTTTCATTTAAAAATATTCCAATAAATATGTTAAGGCCTTTTTATTATCACCAAGATCTCTATAGCATAACCCAATATTATTTAGAGATATCGCAATTGATGGGTGATCTTCTTTGAATATTTATTTCATAATTTAAAAAGATTCTTAAAGATATTCTATGGCCTTTTTGTAATCACCAAGATCTTTATAGAATACCCCAAGATTATTTAGAGATGTCGCAATTGATGGGTGATCTTCTTTGAATATTTATTTTGTCATTTAAAGAGATTCCAATAAATATTCTAAGGCCTTTTTGTTATCGCCAAGATTTTTATAGCATAACCCAACATTATTCAGAGATGTCGCAATATCAGGGTGATCTTCTTTGAATATTTATCTGAACATTTAAAGAGATTCCAATAAATATTCTAAGGCCTTTTTGTTATCACCAAGGATTTCATAGCATCTGCCTACATTATTCAGAGATGTCGCAATATCAGGGTGATATTCTTTGAATATTTATTTTCTCATTTAAAGAGATTCCAATTAATATTCTAAGTCCTTTTTGTTATCACCAAGATTTTGATAGCAACTGCCAACATTATTCAGAGATGTCGCAATTAATGGGTGATCTTCTTTGAATATTTATCTGAACATTTAAAGAGATTCCAATGAATAATCTAAGGCCTTTTTGTTATCACCAAGATCTCTATAGCATTACCCAACATTATTCAGAGATGTTGCAATATCAGGGTGATCTTTTTTGAATATTTATTTTCTCATTTAAAGAGATTCCAATAAATATTCTAATGCCTTTTTGTTATCACCAAGGATTTCATAGCATCTGCCTACATTATTCAGAGATGTCGCAATATCAGGGTGATCTTCTTTGAATATTTATTTTCTCATTTTAAGAGACTCCAATAAATATTCTAAAGCTTTTTTGCTATCACCAAGAGTTTTATAGCAACTGCCAACATTATTCAGAGATTTCGCAATATCAGGGTGATCTTCTTTGAATATTTATTTTGTCATTTTAAGAGATTCCAATAAATATTCTAAAGCTTTTTTGCTATCACCAAGATTTTCATAGCAACTGCCAACATTATTCAGGAATTTAGCAATTAATGCGTGATCTTCTTTGAATATTTGATTTATCATTTAAAGAGAGTCCAAAAAATATTCTAAGGCCTTTTTGTTATCACCAAGATTTTGATAGCAAATGCCAACATTATTCAGGGATGTTGCAATATCAGGGTGATCTTCTTTGAATATTTATTTTGTCATTTAAAGAGATTCCAATTAATATTCTAAGGCCTTTTTGTTATCACCAAGATTTTGATAGCAATTGCCAACATTATTCAGGAATTTAGCAATTAATGGGTGATCTTCTTTGAATATTAATTGAAGTATTTAAAGAGATTACAATTAATATTCTAAGGCCTTTTTGTTATCACCAAGATTTTGATAGCAAATGCCAACATTATTCAGAGATGTCGCAATATCAGGGTGATCTTCTTTGAATATTTATCTGAACATTTAAAGAGATTCCAAACAATATTCTAATGCCTTTTTGTTATCACCAAGATTTTAATAGCAATTGCCAACATTATTCAGGAATTTAGCAATTAGTGGGTGATCTTCTTTGAATATTAATTGAAACATTTAAAGAGATTCCAATAAATATTCTAAGGCCTTTTTGTTATCACCAAGATTTTGATAGCAACTACCAAGATTATTCAGAATTGTCGCAATATCAGGGTGATCTTCTTTGAATATTTATCTGAATATTTAAAGAGATTCTAAAAAATATTATAAGGCCTTTTTGTAATCACCAAGACTTAGATAGTATATCCCAACATTATTGAGAGATGTCGCAATTGATGGATGATGATCTTCTTTGAATATTTATTTTTTCATTTTAAGAGATTCCAATTTATATTCTAAAGCTTTTTTGTTATTACCAAGAGTTTCATAGCAATTGCCAATATTATCCAGAGATACTGCAATATCAGGGTGATCTTATTTGAATATTTATTTTTTCATTTAAAGAGATTCTAAGTAATATTCTAAGGCCTTTTAGTTATCACCAAGATTTTCATAGCATAAACCAATATTATTTAGAGCTGCTGCAATATCAGGGTGATCTTCTTTGAATATTTATCTGAGCATTTAAAGAGATTGCAATTAATATTCTAAGACCTTTTTGTTATCACCAAGATTTTTATAGCATAAACCAACATTATTCATAGAAAGAGATATTTAATATTACAAAATGTATTTATCTGTTAAAAGAGATGTTTATATAATATCTGATTGATAGAATTCTAAAATATTCTAACTATAAAAAAGAGATATTTATAAAAAATAAGGTATTTCTTTGTTTTTATCAAATGGATATGATTTTAAAATTTTTTCAATTTGAGGTATATATGAATTCAAAAACTAAGAGCATATTTATTACTATAAGACCACTTGAAAAAATTCTTTTGATAATTCTAGGCAATTTAATCTTTTATTTGATTAATTTAATACCATTTTTTCACCAATAATTACTTTAAATTTAGAAATAAAATCAGAATATTTTTACTTTTAAATATCTTCAAAAGATTTAAGAATAATTTAAAAAGTTATTCCTAATGAGTAAATATCACTCTTATAGTTAATATTTTCATCATCTTATTGTAGTTACTCAGGTGCAGCATATTTTTTTGTATACCCTTTAAAACTAATTATTTAACCATCCTTTTTAAGAGAGGACATACCAAAATCAGTAAAAACATACTGTCCTGATTTAGTAACAAGAATATTTTAGGGTTTAATATCAAGATGCAAAATATTATAAATTCTAAACTAGATTAATCCATCTAATAGATTAAATATCATTTGAAGTAACTTCTCCAAAGGAAAGATTTTTTGTTAATTAATTTAATTTAACTCATCATATAAACTAAATTAACATTTTTCTAAAACCAAGATATGAATAAGGTTATTAATTTTAATATGATCTATGAATTTAATGACACTTATATTTTAATCAAAAATTTTCATGATTTTTATTTCATTTTAAAGTTCATCTTCATCACAATCTAACAAAATTTTAAAAACTACTTCTTAATTTTCATAGATAGTTTATGAGTATCCTTTGAATATTAATCCTTCACCACCTTTACTTAAATACTCGCAAATATAATAATTTTTCTTTACGAGTTTTTTAAAAATAGAATCTTTATACTCCTAAAATTATCTAAAAGTGAGATATTCTGAACATTATTATTTCTATTCGCAATCCTCACAATTGTTACAATTTTTTTAATTAATAGCTTTATCTTTATTAATTATCTCAAAGTAATCTTTAGTCCAATAAATTTTAATCTATTTTATATACTCAAAGTTATTTTAGATTTAAAGAAAAGAATCTTTTGATAAGATTAAAATATGGATGTAATTTTTGATGATGAAATGAATAATTGGTTCATTAAATTACTAAATTAGCAAATATTTTTAAATTTCTGAATCTAGGGGTGAATATTTTATTACAAATACAAAATCTGTGTAAACGCTTTCAACTTCTTCTTGATACCCTATTAATATATCTTCTTCATTAATATTTGAGATGAATGATTTACATAAATAATATTTTTTTTCTTTTAAAAATGGTATTATGTTATTTTACTCTCTTTTAAACATCTCACTAACTTCATTTAAATTTATTGTAATAAATTTTGAGATATCCCATTGTCTTTTTTATTAATTGAGAATATTTTTCTATCCATTCATGTCTAATTTATTTGAAGCCAAATATTCTTTAAATTAGTACTCATTTACTATTTAAAGGTTATTTATTTATTTTGATATATTTAATTATTTGGGTTATTCAGATATTTTTTAAATTTACTAGTTTTCATTAGATATTTATTATTGATTAGCTTCTTCTTTTTCTAAAAAGCCAAAAATAAGTTTATAAACAAAATTGGTATAAAATGTAATTAATTCTTCCTAATTGAAAAAGAAATTTAATCCTTCTTTAATTTAATCTTTGTACTCACAATAGAAGTATTTCTTAAATTGAAGAAAGGTTATTATGCGTGCCTTAATATTTTGAAAACATTCATAATTATCACAAAAATTCTCGTTTTGGCATTTTTTACAACTTAAGGGATAATTTATTGAGTTAATTTAATATTATTAATCATTTATTTAATTTATACTCTCGAATTTTGTTAGAAGTTTAAACTTCTCCTTAATTAAAATTTCAAAATCTTTTTTCTTAATTATGAAGATTTAGATATTATCTTAATCAATTTTTAATTGATCAAACTTGATTTATGAAGTTTTGAATATCTAATTCAAACAAGCTTGCTCTAATTCATTAACATTATGATAAATGAATGAAATAATTTCTATATTATTTTCGTCTGTCAATTCTTAAATGTTTTAATATCCAAGAACTAAAGTTTGTTTATCATGAGAGATTACAATCTTGCTTAACTATGAGCCATTTTCGCTTAACTTTTATAAGATTTTTGCTTTTTAATCTTAAAAAGTTTTACTTTGATATTGATTTTCGTTAATTTTTTCAAATTTTTGTTTATCTAATTCTTTTTCAATTATATTTAATTCTTTAATTTGATTAATTATTTGTTCGGTTTAATGAGCATAATATATAAAACAGTAGCAATGTGAGACCAATGTTAATAAAATTTTATTATTAATTTAACGAGAAATCATGAGATTTCTCGTTAAATTAATAATAAAATTTTATTAACATTGGTCTCACATTGCTACTGTTTTATATATAGCATAGCTTTTTTTAAGCTAATTTTCAATTTGTAATTAATTTATTTTGTTTTAGGCTTCTAATAAAACAAAGATATCTAGTTATGGTTAATCAAATTAGTTACTAGATTTTTGAGTAATTTCTATACTCATATCAGGATATCCATATTTAAGAGATTGATTTTATATGTAAGAGTTTTGTGATTGAACAAGATTATCAAAAATAATTTCTTAATTTTCATATTTAGCATGATCTTACTCTAAAGTTATTAGAAAATCATTTGAACTTTTTTTATCGTGGACATTCTAAATAATTTATTCATTGTTTGATGGATCTCCTTCATTATTCATTGTATATGGAGTCTTCTATTTACCTTTACGAAAAGTTTGAGTTTGTGAATTTTAGTAGTTACTTTTCTACTATTTAGAAGTATCATTCGAATTCGATGTAGTGGACAGACACTAATGGCAAATCTTGTTTTCATTGTTCTCGTAAGTTACTATTGCATTTTAAGCCTCTTTAAAGTTATGAACTTAAATGACAGCATTTTAAAACAATTTCTTTTTCGCTAAATTTCTGTTAAAAAGGCTTTGTATTTTTTTTTTCCTAGTTAAGTCTGAATTCAAAGAAACAGATATCACATTTGAGTCTACTTCCTCTTCCTTCATTTTTGAAAGGTCTACTTAATTTAAGATTTAATTTTCTGATTCTTTCTGATTCATTTAAGAAATTTGATGGCTTTTGGTATGTTTTGCCATGTCTCCTTAATCAGATTGAGAGTTTTGATTGTTTTAGATTTCTTTAATATCTTACTTTGATAGATATTTAACATTTTGAGAGTTTTATTTGTTCTGGCTGTGAATAGTTTTATTTTCATTCTCTTTGATAATACTAGAAGAATTTTTTTAGTCTTACTTTTGATTAGAATCTAAATCATTTTCGATGAGTTAGTTTAGAGTTAATAAATTCTGAGTTGAATTCATACCTTGTTATTCTTGAGATAAAATATTTTATTTATCCATTTCCTTTATTGCTTTTTTGTGATATTGTTTTTTTATACTTAATTATTTAATGCTGCTTTTTATAAATTTTTGAAATTATTTAATTAATTAAATAAATTGGATAAAATATTACAAAACTAATAAATTAAGTAGGGGAAATTTCATTTAATATTAAAATATCAATATATTATATTTATTATATTTTTCAAAAAATTTGATTAAAAAAATATAAAACTTTACTTAAAAACTTTCATTTTGTTCAGTACTCTCCATACAATATATATTGGTTTTTGATTGATTTGAAACATATTTTTACTAACTCAAGTAATTCATAAAGTTTATTTTTTTCATTTTTAAAATTAATATATTTTAATTTGCATATTTCAGCAATTAAAATTTCCACGATGCCAAATCATGGAATTTTAAAAGCTGGAAGTGCTATATCTTATCTATATCCATATGATTCATATCTAATTTCAAAAAACAAAAAAAGATCTTAAATACAAATATTTTACATAATATCTAATAACATTAATGAATTAACTCAATAATATTCAAGAGCTCAAGCTTAACTAGCCAGAATTCTTTTTGCTATCAAATGCTTATAGAAGCTGTCCCAAACATCCTCGTAATTGGATTATTTCCTTGGCAACTGATCCTAATTCTCCTCAATATCTCCAATGCGCCTAATGCATTTCTGAAAATCCTAATTAGAATACTCTCCATTTACTTGGGTTGATTGAAGAAAATGAGAAAACAGTCTTTAAGAACTGGCCTGTTTTAGGATAAAACCAGCTCTATGAAAAACTTAAGCAAATTTTTGAGGAAGATTACTCAATAGAGGGCTTACAAACTTAGATTTCATCTTTCTTTTTGAATTTAAGAAAATAGATTGAGCATAAAATTAATCAGAAAGAAGAATAGATGTTGACCCAAGCCAAAAAATTTTAGATTTTTAACTAGCAAGTAATTTATCACTACAATAAAATTGCAGAGAAAGAACAACTCAAAAATATCATTGTTAATCACAAGGATGATTTTGACAAACAATATGAGCTGTTTAGAGAGATTTTTATCAAAATTTCTACTAATCAATAAAAATATCAAGAAGAATTGAATGAAAAAATTAATTTCTATGAAACTCAAAAATCAATGATTAATTTTGAGACAGCACAATAAATCAATTAGAATATCTAACAACTTTTAGATTCTATTGATATGTTTGTTATCAAAAATCTAGAAGATCTTACAGTTAGTACTTAATCTGATTAACGTGCATTATTTGAGACTAACTTGCATGAAATGGATAAGAGAGACATGACAACAAGCTAATTGATTGTAAAACTGATGAGCAACAAGCTCAATTATTGCTCGAAAGAGCTGTTGGACAAATTATAGGAAATTATATTCATATTTTCTAAAGCTATTGATAAAATAGATGTTAAAACCTTTGTAAATGATGATCTATTGAAACTAGATTTTTAAAAAATGGATGAGGGTAAAATCAATATAGTCAAAGGTATTACAGAGAATCTATCTTAAGTAATTTTATCATTTTTATATCTTTAAAT
Source organism: Tetrahymena malaccensis 436 (assembly GCA_000231845.2). Lineage (NCBI taxonomy): Eukaryota > Ciliophora > Oligohymenophorea > Hymenostomatida > Tetrahymenidae > Tetrahymena > Tetrahymena malaccensis. The sequence goes on along the minus strand of JH720133.1, from coordinate 15,211 downwards.
AAATTTATTAATAATATTTCTATTTATTAATATCATTATTAAACAAGTAAAAGCAATAATAAATTTATTTTTAAAACTTGTTCTAAATTGATTTTTAATTGGAAATTAATTTTTATAAAATAAAAATATTTAATTTGAAACTTTTAATCTATTAGATAATAGTGCTAAACTAATTATAATTTAATAAAATATTACATAAATTAGTAAAATAGATTCTAAGATGATGAAACTCATGAGAAAAAATAAATAATAATTAATTTAATTTCAAATAAATTTAACTATTGCTCAGAAAGCTTCATTAAAGATATATCCCAAATATTTGATATAATTGAACCTTTACTTGACACTTTAGATTTTTCTAATTATTTATAAAATGGAAATAGTTCTATAAGCGGGCATTTACTAACTAACTAACAATTTGAAGAAGTTACTTCACTTGTAAAAGCTATTCAAACAAGAAATAGTATTTAACAATAAGGAAATATAAATCAAAACTTAATTAATTAAGAAATAGAGTAGAATCTTAAGTAGCTTAATTAAATATTTTTGAATAAAACTAATTATTGTAGTGTATAATTCATCACAAACGCAAATATCTCAACAAAGAAATACTCAAATATTATTCAAAATTTATTTTTAAATGTAAAAATATTTGCTGAAAACCATGAAAAAACAATAGATTTTAGCAAGATTACTTCTAAATAAGTAAAAGACCTAGAAAAACTTGTAATTAAAATGTCATAACTAAATGAATAGTATGGAGAGGATTATTATAACTTACAATCTCCTATTTAACCATAGCTACCAAATTCTTCTAGAATTGTTAAAGAATTTTTCTTAAACACATTTGCTATTTAAAAATTGTTAGTCGATTATCCAATACTAGAAACTATTGATCCTACACTTATATGGCCAAATGAGATTGATGAGGATTTATTTTATTGAATAAGGAAGAATAAATATTATGAAAAGCTTAATGTTAGAAATAAAAAAGTTAAATATAATTTAAAATAGAATGACAAAAAGTAAAATGAGATATTTAAGTATTCAAAATAAAATTTAAATAAAATAAATGAAAAACACCCCAAAAATATCTAGGTACATATAAGTAAAAAAGATAAAAATATATTTTTATTTTAATTTAGTTTTTAAAATTAAAAAAAATAATTTAAATCGGATAATTGGAATAATTTAAATTTTAAATTTAATGAATAATGTATAATATTTTATTAACTAAATTTTTCTTTTTTAAAAATATAATTTAATATATTTGCTTCATCTCTAACACATAAATAAAAAATATAAATTTTAGTTAGATTATATTGTTTAATAACCAAATATTTAAAGTATATAACAAAAATAAATAAATTTTAGAAGTTGAATAATCTGCTTTTATAATTTTTGATTTTAAATTAATAAATTAGAAATTATTTAAGTTTGATGTATATATTTTCACATAATCAATTATAAACTAATTCTATTATTTTTATATTATATTAATTAATTGGGTTTATAAAACTAATTAAATTAATTTATCTATCTAGTTTAACAAATAAATAAGCATTAATATAATTCTTGTAATGCTTTTTTTATTACTATTTATGAGCTAAAATACTTTTAAAATACATACATTTTTGGTTTTACTTAAGAAAGAAGGGTTTATGATATAATTTTGAAGGAAATATGAAAAAAATATAAATTAAAGATATTATTATAGTTATATACAATATAAAATTTAGAAATAAATAAAAATTTAAAATCTAAATTTTTGAAATAATAAATTGATCAAACCAACAAAATAGAGTAAATTTATTGAAAGTAGTTTGTATATTATTAAATTAAATGTTAATATTTTTATATTAATTCATTAATTTTTTTTGAAATGATAATATCTATAAATTAAACAATTAAGAATAAAAATACTGAAATTCTTCACTAATAAATTAATTAATTTATTAAAAATACCCTTAAATTTTTTCATTTGTTAAAAAAATATATCAAAATGGCTAGATTTTTAAATCGCGTCTGGATATATTTAATCTGTCAAAGTATATTTCAAAATGTTTTTCAATTTTTAAAATTCTAAATAATTTACTAAAGTAATAATTTGAAAACATTTTCTATTTCTAGATGAATGACTAGCTATAAAAAACTTATTCTAAACAGCTTTAACACAACCTTATAGAGTGATTTTAACGCTACAACAATCATATTTGCCAATTATGGATAAAAACTAATTAGTATAGCAATCTATATTACCACAGAAAATCATTAAAAGTACAAAAAGTTGGACACAGTTGCTTTCTTATTAATTGAATCTAAATGAAAATACATCAATTATAAATAAATTTAATTGTTAGCTACAATATATAGAGAATCCACTGATTCATTTCTTTATATTTAAACATCTTTAAGTGTTATTTACTCAAAAGCTGTAACCTAGATAAAAGTATATTATTTGGCAAGTTAATTATTTTTTGATCAACTTTTGCAGTGATATTTTAGTGAACATTGCAACAAATTATTTTAATTAATTTTTACATAAGTATATGCTTTATATTTTGTTTTTAATTTAAATATATATGCAATAATTGATTAATTTTTAATTATATCTTATTATTATTTTATCATACTTAAAGTAATATATTATATTGTTATAATACAAAAAATATTTTAATTTAAATAAATTCAAAATACAGAAAAGAATAAATCACAAAAATTTAACTCTTTATTAGGATATCAACTAAAATTAATAAAAGCTAAATTTAATTTGTTTAAATAAAATATTTAAAATAAAATCTTCTTGTTAATTGCGAATAGCTCTACTTTCTTTATCAAATATCCTAAAATAATCATGAAAATAAAATTTTTTTCTCGATTGAACATTTTTTCAAATTAACTTATGAACTTTTTTTAACTTTTATACTCAAACTTTATTCAACAAATATTTTTGTTCCATATTTATTTTTTATTTAATTTAAGCAAAAAATGCTAATCTTACTGAATTTTTGAATGCTTTTGAATTAATAAATAATATTTAGATAAATTAAAAAATGAATGTATTCATGTTTCTAATAATCTAATTTATGCGTCAGTTTTATGCTTTCAAATCATATATCTAAAATTGAAAAATAAATATATTTATGATTCCATATGAAACTTTTTAAATTGACTTCATACTATTTGATATTAAATTTGAGTTAAAATAGTTTTTTTTTGGCTAAAGCTACATTTTGATGTATTTACAAAATTTATTATAAGTATTAATTTAATACATAATAAAATTAATAAGATATATATTAATTTAACTAAGATAAATATTTAATAAGGAAAGATTTAAAAATTGAATTTTGAAAAATATATATTAAATTATATGATTATTCAGTTAAAAAGTATATCAATAAGTTAATTAAATTTAATCTTAAATGCACATTTATATTAAGAATTAGTTATTTATATTAATTAATCAAATAAATATTTGATTTCAGATAATTACAATCTTCATTATATTTATCTAATTATTTTAATTTTAATAAAATTTATTTGCATTTAATAAATCTAAAATTTACGTTTTTAAGTTAAATTTACCAAAAATAATTTTAAAATTCATTCAATTTAATTTTGAGATCCTAAAATTATCATATTTTAACTAATATTCATTTATTTATAACTAATTGTATTGATATTTTATTTTATTAAAAAATTTTTATTTTCTTTTGCTTTGTTAACAAATCATCTAAATTAAGTATAAATTTCTAAGTATAGAAATAATTGCTTCAAGTTATTTAAAAATTAGAGATAAAAAATTTGCATGCTGTTTTAATTATAAGCATTATTAAATATTTGATAAAGAGTAAATTTTAATTTATTTGATAAAAAAATTTCAATTTAATTATTACTTCACTCTAAATTTGCTAATTAATTAAACTAGAACTAAATTTTCTATTTAACATTTATTATAGATGAAGTAATAATAAATTTAATTTATTTAAATTATTATCTAGAAATCTATCTTTCTATCTTTATTTAACTAAATTTCTCTTTAAATCTTAAAAAAAAATATTTTACTTTATTCCAAGAAAAAGAAAAATATATTTTTAAAATAGTTAAATAAATAAATATCTTTAAGTGAGATTTGAATATTAACTTTTACAATTGTTAAAATTAAGTTTAGATGAATATCTTTTATAAATAATTATTTTTGCTATTTCAATAAAATATTAATATATTTATTGAATTACTACATTTAAAATTAATTTTTAGATTACTAAATAAAATATCTATTTTTAGAATTAATTTAATATATAACTAAGAAATTATTACCTAAAAATGAAATTGTACTAGATAGATTTTATTAGCATAGTAAACAATTTATAGACTTGTAATTCTAACTATTAGATTACGATATTAAAAATTTTAAAATAAATTCTTGATTAAATATACCAAATATAAAATATCTTTATTTGAAATTATTATAATTATTTATTAACTTATCTCTTAATTTAAATTTTAATGAATTTATTTTGTTTTTTTAAAAAAATGTTTATTTATTATTTTATTTTTCATATAAATATTACACCATTATTTAAATTAAAATATTAATTTAATATATTTTAATAAATTTGCTTTAATTTTCTAGGTTGCCAAAAATAATGAAAATTTATGATAAATTTAATTTTTTTCTTCATCTGTAATGTCAATATTTAATATATTTTAAAGAAAATATTCCTTATTTTTAGTATTGAGTATATAGACCTTTTGTAATAATGAAACCTTTTAGTTCTTGTCTATATTTAGGAAATTAAGTTAAAAGTAGTCTAATTAAGACAATTTGAAAGTAAAGGTATAGAAACTAATTTATTTATTAATTAAATTTACAAATTTGCATTTTTAATTAATATTAGCACTATAAATTGTGATTTTTTGTGTTTGAGTTTAAAGATAATTTAATAATAATACAAAAAAAATAAAAAACAATTTAAATAACATAAAATATAAATGAAATTGTCTGTCTTTATTTTACTCGCTCTTGTTGGTATTGCTGTTGCCCAAACTTAGGAACCTTCAAATGATATTGATATTGATGCTTTAATTGAAGGTTGTACCAAAAAAATAGGATATCCTTGCAAAAATGGTACTAATGAAGAAAATGAAGCTTGTAACACCTATTTGCCTACAACTTATGAATGTGTTACTTAATGTAAAAATGATAATAAAGATAAACTTTAAGAAATCTTAAGATGTTATAAATCTAAATGTTAAGCAGAAAACACTGATGTGTAAACTTACTTTGGAAAATTATACACTTGTTTAAGTGGAATAAGCATTCTTGCTTTTACTTTTGCTGCTTCTGCTTTAGCATTCTTATTGTGAAAAAATAAAATTTTATGATTTTTGGTGTTTTATAAGTATATATGTCTTGTAGGATTATGCCGAAAAAATTTACATCATATTTATATTCTAAAAATTAATTCATACATTTAGTTTAATATAATTAAAGTGTAATTAAATTAACAAGAAACAAATTATATTATATTATATTTCAATACTTTAATATAACATATTTTGTTTGCTAAAAAAAAAAGAATTAAATATAGAAAAATTAAAATATATTAAATGTTATTCAATTAATTCACAAGTTTTAAAAACATTAAATAATTTCAAATATACCTTACATAAATTTAAAAAAAATAATCATACCAAAAATTAAATTAAGTTCATTCCAAATTTTATAAATTTTAAAAAATGAAAAATTTTCTTTATTTAATTTATTAATCTTTGATTATTATGATGAATAAACTAAAAAAAATTAATTTACTCTATTTTATTTTTTAAATTATAAAATTTAAAATAAATTTAAACTTCTTTTTTGCTTTTATAAGATTAAACGATTAATCCTTTTTAATGATTTTAAGAAATAAAAGAATAAAATCAAAGATCTTTTTTTAATTTATCAGCAATAAATACTAATTATATTTTAATAACTCAACTGAAAGATATCTCTTGGAAAAATTAGGAGGGGCATAATTTTTATTTCAGATCCTACAATATGAAAGAATAATTTCATAATTATATTCTAAAAAAATTATTTCATCACCAAGATTTTCATAGCAACTGCCAACAATATTCAGAGATCTCAAAATTGATAGGTGATCTTCTTTGAATATTTATCTGAACATTTAAAGAGATTCCAATAAATATTCTAAGGCCTTTTTGTTATCACCAAGATCTTTATAGCAATACCCAACATTATTCAGAGATTAAGCAATTGATGGGTGATCTTCTTTGAATATATTTTTTATCATTTAAAGAGATTCCAATAAATATTCTAAGGCCTTTTTGTTATCACCAAGATCT
>JH720132.1:6587-135659 GCA_000231845.2 Tetrahymena malaccensis 436 | reverse complement strand
AGCATTTTTAGCAACTGTTTGAGTTTTAGCATAATTTACAATTAGATTAGCATTAACCACATCTATCACCATTCAATTGATATGTATAAAATCCATTTTATATGTCACACAAATTGCATGATCCATCTGGAAATAAATAATAGCCGACTGAGCATGTCTAGCAACTATTAGAACTTTGACAAGATTCGCAGTTAGATTAGCATTAAACACACTTATTAGCATTCATATAATACTTTTTGTTGCATAAGCACTTGCTTTAAACAATAGTAGCATTAGGATCACAAAAGCACTGTTAATTATTACTGTCAACTAGAGCGAAATCAGGACAAGTTTTTTCACATGTTTTATCAAGTTAAAGAAAGTAGCCCTGTTAACAAGATAAACAAATTTATTCATCTGAGTATTAGTTACAATTAGATGGGCAACATTATATTGGATCCTATGGTAGGCATTAAAGATAACTATTTGGACAATTAAGAGCGTTTATATCAAGAAGGTAGAATTTAGAGTCTCTTTTTAAATAAATTATATTTCCCTGTTTGATATAAAAAGTAGTATTTTATTTTAAATAATTTATGTAAAAAATAAATAAATTAACTTGCTAAAAATTATTTAAGTATTCTTAGACGTTTGGTAGTTAGTAATTAGATGTCAGACGAGAAGGAATATATTTAATATTAACCATTGCAGATTTTGAATCATAAGTTGCTTAATATATATTACTTAGAATATAAATAATATTCTATTTTTTTTAAATTTGTAATTAAATATTTGTTTATTTTAAAATAAATACTCACATACTTAAAATTAAATAATATCCAAGGGATTTTTTGTAGCAAATAACTGAAATCCCGTTGTTGGAATAGTGTTCAATGTTGAGGCATCAAAAAAGATATATTTCTTTTTATTATAATCATATGCAAAGATTAAGCTAATCTATACAAAAAATCTTAAAGCAATTTCTTAAATATAAAAGTTGAAAATTACTCCATCTGTATCAAAAACTTAAGATATAATGGCTTATTTGGAATCATCTATCCCTAAGTCTATTTATTTTGTAAATTAAAATACATCCTAGCTCATAATTGCTTTAGAAAACATATTATCTATCAGAAATAAATCGAATTGTTACTATTTAAAAAAATAAACAAGATATGTTGTATTTATTTCATATTTATTATTTTAAGCTGATAAGTATTTAAATTTTTTTGGGATTTAAATTTGAAAATTCATAAAATGATGTTTAAAGAAAGAACAATAATTTTAAACATAGATATTCTTTGTTAAAATAAATATTTGAAAAATTGAAAATAAAAAACTATGATATGATGTGCGTATTACTATTTTAAAGTTTAAATGTTAGTTATTTTAATTTTTGATATGATTTTAGTTAAAAAATTAATTTTTCTTATGATTTTTTAAAGTTAATTAATTATTTAAAAAAATAAAAAGTGTCTTTTTCAAGGTAAATACTTGAAAAAATTAATTAAATTTGTAAAGATAATATTTTACATTAAGTAAAATTAAAGTCTCTAGCGATTTATTTGAAGGTTTAATATTAGTGTAAACAGCATTTTTATAAACAATGTAATTGTTATCAAATACTAGATATGTTTAGTAAATATATAAAAAGCTACCATATTTTACATTACCAGTATTTTATAAATCTTCAATAGAAGTACCAATAACTAAAGCATATGATTGTGTAGAGGTGCTAACATGACAACTACAATAGTATAGTTAGCCCTATTGATATATTTAAAAACCAGTAAATACAATTTTACATTTATTCTAAAAATAATTTAATTTTACATATTTCACAATAAAAGGATTGTTACAACCACTTCTTTTAAAACTGAATAACTAGATATACCCTTCCTAATTACTCGTAAGTAGATTTAAATCAATTTAATAGTAATACACCCAACCATTGATAAAAAAGCTAAGAAATTAATTCTTATTTATTGATTAAAATGTTTGTAAAACTAATAATATTTAAAAATATTGAATTTACATTTTAAAGCAAATAAACACCATAGTTAAGACCAAAATCATCTACATTATACGAATCAGCCAAATCTTTTATTATATATGTTGCGCTTATATTTCCGTTTTAATCAAAAGTACTGTATTTCCATAAATCATCATATATAGTTTTATATACAATTGCATTTTTTTCCTAAAAATATTAACAATTTAAATTCTTAATATTATTGATTAATACTTACTTAAATGAAGTAAACAGAATTTAGAATCTCCAAAAATAAAAAACTACAATAAGTCTAACTTATGAACTAGCTTATCAAAATGATTAAAACAAATAAAAGGATAATTTTCATTCTTGTTAGAGTCTTATTTAAATTTTATTTTTTAAAGTTAATTTGTAAATGCTAGCTTCACTTTTTAAAATTTTTAAGATAATTAACTAATTTTCCTATTTTTTGAGTATTTAATTATTATTGAATTAAAATAATTTAATTTATAAACTATTCATAAATAACATAAATAAGCTTATAAAGTTTGTATACTTTATGTTTACTCTTATCAATATAATTTATTATTTGATCTAATTCTTTTAATATAATACTATGCTATTACAGTTATTGTTAATACTAATTAACTAGCACTAAATAAACTATACACTATCACAATTTTTTTTATTTTTGATCAAATTAATTAAATTAAAACATATAAAGATTCTTTCGAAGGTAACTAATTATAGACTTTTTAAAAGGAAAAATACCAATTAAATATTTGATTTTTAACAAAGTAATCTAAAAGATAGTAACTTAAGCATAGATTGATTATTAAACCAAAATTTGAATAAATTGAAATTGTATGAAATTAAGTTATTAATGTGTTAAAAGACAAATATTTTATTTTAAATTTAAAAAATATTTTATGTTTATTAATAAATGAGAAATATCAGAATAAGGAAAAGAAAATAGATTTAACAGAAGGTTAATAATTAATATACTGATAATTTAATAGTTATCATTAACCTAAATTATGTTGCACTTTTTCATATCTTAAAAGCAGACAGTAATAATTTTACTTTTTTTTTAATTCATGAATTTTTTATTTATTTCATAAAGAATCCTTCTTAATTTTTTTTTAATTAGGATAATTAACCACATTCGATTATTTTACCTTTATCGAGCACAATCACTCTATCAAATAGTTCCATATTTTCCAGTCTGTGAGTGATTACTAGCAATGTCTTATCTTAACAAAATTAAAAGATTTATCTGTTCAGTTTTGCATCAGTTTTAGGGTCCATGTTGGAAGTTGCTTCATCTAAGCAAACTATTTCTGATTCTCTCAAAAGTACTCTAAAAAAATTCACTACTTACTTCTCTCCGTTCGATAAATTCGACCCTCCTTCTTTGATTTAAAAATTCAAGCTTTACTTTTATGATTATAGATATTACTATGGTTATTATTTTATTTTCTCATTTTCTTCAAAAGATTTTTAGTTCAAAGGGTTTTTTCTTACATTAAGATAGGTCTTATCTATTTTTTTCGAAATTTCTTCTGTAGGGATTAATTTGTCCGGATCTAAATTATCCCTTAATGAAGCGCTATACAAGAAACCAAATTATGGAATGATAGAGATTTTAGACCTTAATTCACTCAGCGGATAATATTTTATGTTTTTTCCTTCAACAAAAATATTACCAAATTATATTGGATACAAATTAAATAGAGCGTTTAATATAGAAGTTTTTCCAGAACCAGTTCTTCCACAAATAGCAACTTTTTCACCCTTCTTTATTTTTAAACTAACATTTTTTAAAGCAAATTAAACATCTTATGAATTCTAAGTAAGATTTTTTTCACATTCTATTTCATCGTATGTAATGTAGACATTTTAGAACTCAATAGCTATATCATTATCTGTTTACGAATATTTTTATTCCTGTTCTAATTATTAATTTTCTAGTTATTCAATTTAATTAGGATTTTCTTAATCATTATCAAAATACTATCTCACTCGCTCGACTGAAACCATATTTTATTCTAAGCTGCAAAAGAAGCGTATTAAATCAGAAATTCTAGTGGAGAGCAACATAGAATAAGTGAGAGACATAGAAATAGTTTAATAATTAAAATGAAATTCCCCAAGTATAAGTGCCATGCTTGTAGTTGCTGCTACACAAAAGAATAAAAAATTGCTTATTAAAAGCAATCTAATATACATCCAGTTTTAAATTGCTGTAGTTATTAAGTAAGTATTTAAACTATCATTCAATTTCTCCATATATTCTCTTAATATAAAAGTCTCTTTATTAAAAGATCTAATCAAAATTAAACCTTTGCATGTTTCAGTTAAACTTGTTATTAACTTACCAGAATTAACAGAATTCAGTCTTTTTACTTCTCGACTTAGGATTCTAAAGATATATTATACTTTATATACCAAAGCAAAAGAAGCAATAAAAAAAACTAAAAGCCAAGGATGCTGAATAATTATACCAATAGGATAACTATTTTATTTATAGTTATTTAAAAATAAACATCAATTTAAATTACTTTTTAATATTGAAATATTAAATTTTACCCTAAAGAATATGAGACTTATTCTAAAAATTACTAAACAATCCATGGTAAATAGTCATCGATACAATTCATGTCATTAGATAGTCTATTAACTATTCTTCCAACTGGGTTTTTATCAAAGAAAATCATTTTGCTGTACATAATACTTTCATTTAATTTATTGAACAATCTTTTTCCACTTAGAAGAGCACTGATACAATAAAAAACAGCTCTTAAAAAAGTAATTCCTAAATTCATCAGAATAAAAAACAAAAAAGTATTTGCAAATGAATTAAAAAAATTATTAATATCTTTAAAAAAAGCGCTATTTGGAGAGACATAATCTCTTAACCAAAAGTCCATAAACATTTAAGTAGCTTTCATCAAAAAATTTGTTATCAATAGAAACAAAAGATATTATGATCCCATAGATTTAAAATATGTATAAATTGTATCTAATTTAATGCTCCCCTTTTCTCTTTTCTCATCTTCCTCTCCTTTATTTCTCTCTTCATTTTCTTTTAAAATAGCTTTTTTCTTTGATATGTTTAAATTTAATCTAAACTTTAATTATTAATAAATATAATAAATACTTGGCTGTTCTTGCTGCTCTGCTTTTTTTAAATCAATAACTGGTTTTCTTCTTAACAAATATTTTTATTTTCACTTAAATTCTCAGATTCTTGTTTAGATTATTAAATAAAATCTATTTCTTCATCAGAATCGATTTAAATTTCTTGCTTTTTCTTTTGCTATTTTTTCTTTTCTTAATCTTGTTCATTGCTTATCCCACTTCTGATAAACTCTTCAATTTTATCTTGTTCACTGACAAATTCACCATTCTTTAAATAAAATACCCTGCTTATGAATTATCTTTAAGAAAAAATACTGAAGTGGCTTGTAACTAAAAGCACAGTTTTTCTAGATTTCTTGATTAGAAATTCAACTACGACAGTCTGATAGATTTTTTCAGCAACATGAATATCTAGGCTACTGAAGATATCGTCGAATAGATAGATATCACAATTTTGATAAATAGCTCTGCATAGTGCTATCCTTTATCTCTATCCTCCGCTTAGATTTCCCCCACCAGGACCAACAATTTTCTCATCTTTCCTAGAAAATGTATTGAAATCATCAATCAAATCGCATAATTAGACACATTAATTGTACCAAAACGGATCATATTCTTTACCAAACAAAATATTCTCTTTAACAGTTTTATTTTAGAGCCAGTGATTTTAAGAAACATAGCCTATTCTTCCATTAACAACAATTTAATCGTTTACATTGTTTAATTTTGCTTAATGACACTTAATTTTGCTATCATTATCAAAAAAATCTAAATGATTAAATGGCTATGAATCTAACTCGTTTAAAATAGCCTGTAATAAAGCAGATTTACCTGATCCTATTTAATTAAAAAATTAAATTAATATTTTCCTTAATTAATAAAATTAATAAATTAATTAATTAAAAATTTTTAATTCTTCATTTAAATTTTAAAATACAAAAATATATTGAACAATGAAATTAAAAATCAAAATTAAAGAATTTCATTTTAATATAAATAAATATTAAATGATATTAACATTTATTTTATCTTAGCTAAAAAGTGTTTATTTTCTTAATTACCATTTTAAATAAATAAATAAATAAAGCTTACCAATTTTACCAATAATAACAGCAAGCTCTCCTTTGTTAATAGTAAAATTAAATACTTTTAACTCAAAATTATCACTTTTTTATTCTTGTTGTTAATTAGATTAATGAGCGGCTTTTAAATGATCTGCAGATTTACTTATTTTATTAGAATTCTAATAAGTTTTATCTGAAGTAATTTCTCTGATTGTATTATTTTTATTAGGCCATTAAAATTTAATTTTTTAGATTGAAATAGCTATTTAGTTAAATTAATTATTTGATTCATAACATTAAAAGCCACTATATTTTTCATTAATCTCTGAATCTAAATTTATAACTTTGTAAAAAATAATTAATTATCACTAAAAAATGAGATTTTTAACAAAAAATTTTATAATTTACCTTTATTGTAATTAATTTCTTAAATATTTAAATATTTTTAAGTTCTTATAAACGAAACTCTTGATTTGATTAATTAGGCAATAGACCAAGGAAGAGCTCCAATGGCACCTTTTAAAATTCCAAAAAGGGCTATTATTGTAAATACATTTGAATCTGCAAGACTTTGTCCATCACTGACATAAGTCACTAAGAAGAAAAATAACAAAAAATAGCTAATGCAGTTGCAAAATATAGTTAAAACGCCATCAAGACACCTGGTAATAATTACATTATTAAACTCCTATGAACGAATTTTATCAATTTTTTATTTGAAAATACCTTCCTAGCCTAAATATTTAATACCTTTAATACCTTCAACAATGTCTTTACTTAAAGTGATTCTAGCATCTTTATGTTGATATTTTCTTCTCAAGAATACCTTTTAAAAGAAATTGATATCAAATATAAATATTATAATAATGTTTAATACTTAAATTAGGTAAACAACAAGCATATTGAATGCTATAGCACAGATTAGGACTAAAATGCCTTTGATTATTGATTTTCCTATTCTGTTATAAATAAGTATCAATACAACAACAATAGTGATTGAATCAACTAAAGTATCTGTAATTGCCCATATCACCTGTTACTGTTAATCTATCTATATCTTGTAGTCATGATATTATTTGTGTCTGGAATTTCTTCTAATTTATTTTTACTTTTATCATTTTCTTTCTCACTTTTACTTCTAATGCTGGAGCTGGTAACTACTTTTGTCCTTAATGATTTTGTGAAAACCAAATACTGCAAAACTGCGTATGTATTTGCTTTCCACTAAACTTAATACCATGACTATCTTGAAGACACTATATTCTTAATAGTATATGCTATAGAAATACCTATCAATAAAAGACATAAATTTTTTTTTTATTCATATGTGCTTTTGTAATCCTTTAGCTTGTCTGTTATTAAATCCATTGTAAAGATACAGCCGCAATTCAAAAGAATCTGAAGTATGGAGCATAGGATGCAGAGTATGAAGTTTTTATCAACTAAAAAAATGTAAATTAATTTTAAATTGAATCTAGAAGGATCGCTGAATTGTTAAATATTTTTCTTTTTGTAAGCCTCTAACTTTTCAATGATAAATCTTACTTGAGTAGATTTTGTTACAAAATCTTTAACATCATTATTTTAAATTTATTTTTCTTTATTTTAGAAGTCGACTACATGCTAAAAGAGTTTATTAAGAGCAGTAAATAAAAAATTGTGCTCTCTTGCTTTCGTTTCTTGGTTAGGAAGAACTTCTTTGCAGTAAATGTCTCTTTTTTTATTGTATCCTTGATCTAATATAATTTCATTTTTATTATGTTAGCTCATATAATTTGACAACCTTTTTAATCTCTTTTTTGTTTTAGCTACTTAATTCAGTAAGTTCTATAGTTACTTTTAATTTGGAAATTAATTAATGATACTTAATTAATGTATGATTTCTTAGAAATAAATAGCCAATCATTTAAAAACATTTAGTTAAATTTTTCTGATAAGAAATTTACATTTATTATCTTACTGTAATTAAAATTATTTGGATATCTAAATCATATCAAAGTCCTAATAGATTACTTTTGATTTTTCTGATAAGCAATATTTTTGCAATTAACTTTTTTCTGATAGTAGCATGTATCAGAGTTTATTTGTTTGTCATTTTTAAATATATTAACTTTTAGTGAAATAAAATAGCAAGATTTTTTAGCAATTAAGGATTTTTGATTACTTAAATATTAATAAATAATCTAATAATTAATTTAAATTAATTTGCAAATTTAATTTAATAAAATAAATAATTTTAAAAATTATCATTTTTATTCAAAATATTCAACTCCAATCATAATATCTTTTTGATCAGTATAAATTTGTTAATAAATTAAGTTTTATATTTAATTGATATATTATAAATATCCTTTATATCAAATGATGAAAATAAATTAAAATATTTAAATTTTCTTAAACTTTTTGCTTAACAATAAAGAAATATACTAGTTTGTAAAAGAAAGTAATGAGAAATTTAAGTTAAATTTTATCTAAAACAAACTTTAAAAAATAGTGTTTAGAAGTTGTAAATAATGTTGATTATTAAAAAAAAATAATTATAATTTGACAATAGAATTTATGATGATTTATCTAAATATGTATTTTATAAGTAATCTCTTAAAATATAAGTAAGATAAAAAATAAATTAGTCACAAAATAACAAGATTACATACATACACATAAATTTGATATTAATTTTATTTAATACTTAAAAAATAATTTGTTTGTTTATTTATTTATTTACTTTTATATTTGATAGTAACTATATTATTAACAATCCTTTGTTCTTTTTGTTATTATTACAAAATTTATCAGATGCTTTAATTAAAATTGAACATTGATTTTTATTATAATTAGTGATCCTAAATATTTTTTCAAAAATGAAAACTATTATTATATATTGATTTGTTGGTTGATAAATGTATGGAACGATGCTTGGATTAATAGATGTATAGATGGATGGATGGATTATATTTATATATTTAACAAAATTGCAAAAATTTAAGATTAGAAAATTTATATTTATTTTTAAAATTTCTGAAAAGAATTAGCTTGAATTATTAGATTAAAATAGAAATCATAGATTGCTATGACTTACTTCTAAGTAATTTTCAGTTGTTTTTTGTCTCTCCTGATGATAATTAATATACTTTTATTAGTAGTATTTGATTGGATTTGATTTGGTGAACTTAATATTTTGTTATTAAATAGATTTTAAAATAAGTTATAATTATTTAACAATTATTTATTTATTTTTTGTTAATTTCTTTTGTAAAATTTGGATTAAAAAGGTGAGTGAGTCTAACAATATCGATAATTTAGAGAGTAAGGCAATAAATTGAAGTGTGAGTGAGTGAGTACAGAAGCTTACTTTCAATGAACAATAGGAGAGTTTTTCTTGTTGAATGTTCCATCATATGGTCTATTCCAGATTTCTTCAATGTGGTTTTTAAGATATAATTTTTTCTATTATTTACTTTGAGATGTAGAAGAAATGTGAGTGTTAGTAGATAAAAAGCATGACTCTTCTGAATCAGAATTGCAATTTGAAGATTTGCAACTGGAACTTGCACTTATACAGCAATTAATTTTAGATTTTTAAAATTGCTGCTTCTTATTGGTTTATTCGTTAGTGTTGTATAAAAATTCAGTGATATCTGATTGATTAATAAATTAATTCGAGGTTTAGTTGGGGTCTTCCTTCATTGAACTGCAAGGAGCTGTAAGAGGAGTTGAGTTGATGCTTCCAGACATCCACTTTTTATTCTATTTCTGTTAGTTTGAATGTAAGTTTTACTTTTGAGGAGTGTAGGGAGAAGTATTGAATTTGGCTTAGTTTGAATAAGTTTAGTAGCTCTGTGATGATTCAAAAGGACTGTAAATGATTGGCAATTGATGAAATTAGTTCATAGAATTCATATTTTGAGTTTACTACTAGCAAGGAGCAAATATATTAAAGAATTAGGAGTCATTTTATTCTATATTGGTGTTGTTTTAGTATTTTTTGTAGGCAAGGGCATCCCAAGAGTCATTAAAAAAATCAAGTTAATTGATGATGCTTTAAGGAGCCGTGTTAGATTATTCAAACAGATTTTATACTTTTGGCTGCATAGTAGAAGAACTAAATAGTGGGGTGATAAAAGAAGAACTTTATTGATATGACCCATAGTAGGATTGCTGCTGTTATTGCTAATTACTACTATTGAATTTGTTTGAATTCGACTAATTTATCATGCTCTAGAAATTGAATGACTAATTTTGAAACTTTTGATGATAAAATGCTACCTTACGGCTATTTTCTAACTTTAAAAAATATGCTAATAGAGGCTTTTCTTGTTTGGTTCTAACTTAGTATTTTACTCTTTTTAAATTAACCTATTTTACTACTGGCTATAAACTGCTGCGGTTAAGTAAGTGTGAGAGTTATTGTATGAATAAGTGAGGAATATTAGCCTCTTTATTAGAGCTAAAAAATATCTATGTTTTTTTTTTTTTTTAGTTAGGCTTTAATATTGATTCTCTAAGCTAATTAGATTTTCTGCGGGATAATTGTCGCTTTATTATTAATCAAAATAAAATAGTATTCTGCGCACTGCATATTCCTATTAAATTTACTTTTTCTCGAAGACTAATATTTTTAGTTTCTATTTTAAATGTCGCTCATCTCATTCATTCACTTATCACTGTCAGCAAGTGTAAATATCTCAATAACAACAAACATCTCCTACTTTCTTTTATCAAATACTAAATCTCGTTTACCAAAGTGTTTCGATTTAAACAGCAGATAACTTTATTTAACTATTTAAGAGTAGATCATTCATTTAATCCTCTCTCTATCCCCTTCTCTTATCATTTGGATTTATTTTTTATTTCTAGTTATTAATTGCTTATTTTAAATTTTTATTTCTATTATTTTCTGACTTCATAATTATTTTGAATTTGTTACTTTTCTTGAATTTAAATAAAAAAATTCTAACAAATACTTTAAATGCAAAAGGTATTTGCTTTCTTAAAAATCTTTAAGATAATATTTTATAATAAAATTCAATTAATTTTTAATTTTGTAACTAACCTAAAATATTTCAACCATATCTAATTTAAATTAATTAATTATCAAGAAAAAGATAGTATTTAGTTGAAAAAAAATTAATATCATCTGTAAGATAGATAGATTGTTGAATTTTAAAGCACAATATCAAAATAGAGAAAAAATATTTTTTAAAATAAAAATTATCAGAAAAAATTTTGCTTTAAATTGAATAAAAATATTTTATTTTTAGTTCTAGTATACTTTAGTTTATAATTTATTACACATTTAATTCAAAATAGGATACGATATGATTGGTTGATTATTTCTTAACTTAATTTTTTAATTTACTAAATATATTTTAGCTTAAGTAAATTAAAAATTGTATTAATAGTATTTAGCTTATTCTAATAGTCCTAAAAATTTTAAATAACATCTAATTTTTGTCCTCTACCCTTAATTTTAAAGCATAGTTTCAGCTTAAAAAATCTAAATTTTATCTTTAATTTTTTTTTTAAACACAAAAAAGAAAATATCTTTGAAGTGCTTTTAAATAATTTTGAAATTTAGATTTTGTGGAAAAGAAAGAAGAGAGTAAAAATAATTAATACTTAAAATTATTTTATTTAATGATTTATCAATAAGTTAATAAAAATTCTTTAAGTTCATATTTTTTTTACTATCTAAGAAAAATTACATGTATTTTGCATTGATAATTATTTTTATTAAAAATTTAAATAGCTTTCATGAATATTTTTTATTTTTACATGTTTCAAAATGAAAATAAAATGGATGATAAAAATTCTAAAAATTTTTTAAGATGAAAAACGAATATCAACAAAAACTTGAACTCTTTAAATTTTTTTATGTAATCAATAAACGTATTACAGTTAAAAGTATGAATTTATATCAACTGCCAAATATATAAACAATAGCTTTTATGCTCATACTTATTCACCTAATTTTTCAAAATAGATAAATTTATATTAAAAAACAAATAATTTTTTTAGCTCTTTTACTTGCTAATAAATTATAAAAATATTTCAGATTCATTTTAGATATTGCTGAAAAATTAGAATGCTATTCTGTTAGTTATTTATTTATTTAGTTGAAATTTACACATTTTAAAAAAAGAGATAGAAGAACAAAAAATATTTAGAGAGGATAAAAGTTAGTAATATGTTTATACTTAAGATAAATTTATTAACTGCTGTAGATTAATTTGCTAATATCTTCTAGTAAAGTAAGGCTTTTAGAAATTCTCTGTAGTAGCTTTTGGGGGTCTACGTATGAAGAAATGGTTCTACATTGCATAGTGCGAAAGATAATTAAATCCCAATTCAAGTAATATATGTACATACATACACACATACAAATATTAATATTTAAATGGATCTCAGTTCAGATAAAATTACCTTATTTATCTAATTATTATTAAACAGATATTCAATTAGTATTATAAGCAAAAAATCCCCCAATCTCTAAATTTATTTATTTATTAGCCTATCCCTTTTTCTATCAATCTATTTGTTTTGTTTTGTTTGATTATTTGAAATAAGAATGATTGAATATATTCTAATACTTTCAAGATAGATGCATTTTATTAATTTTTAATCAGCCCCCACTTTTTACTTGTTATTTCATTAAATTTAAAAGAAAAAAAATTAATTTCTGTTTCAATCGCACAGTTTAAGACCTTCAGCATAACACTTCTGTTTATAATTATTATTGTTTTAAAAAACATAAAATTTTGTAAATTCTCCTCAAAAAAAAAAAAAATCATCATCACAACTAATTCTTTTCAAAACTAAAGAATAATAAATAAAATTAAAGAAAGAAAATAAATAAATAATCAAAAAAATAATTATTGATTAAATCTTCATTCTATTCGTAAATCAATCAACCGCATTCATTACTCACATTCCCCCCACCAAACCTAGAGCAACTAACTAATAACAATAATAAAAAACTTTTACGCAAACAAATAACTGCACATTAAGTCTAATATGTTCCCATACGAAGTCATACTCCATGGTATAGCAGGGTCTATCGCTGCTGTTATGTCAACCTGTTTACTCTTCCCCATCGACTAGATCAAGACCCACCTTTAATTGAGGTAATTATCGATTATTTAATTTATTTAATTGTTAGATATATTTTTAAACTGCTATTTATTTCTTCTATGCCTTTTTTCCCTTTAAGCTTGCTTGTCATTTATTAATTTAGAAGTTTATTTATTGCGTGTGTTATATATCTTTGCATGTTTCTAAGATATTGTTGTAAACTCTAAGGTCGGATGTCTCGTTATTGGATGTAACTTAGTTGCATGTTTGCACCAGTAATAAAGTCATCCTACAGTAGAGTTTATTGTCACATTCAAATAAATAAATTGTGCTATTTCCTTCTAGGAATTTTTTCTTTTTCCCTTCTGCATGTATATTTTCTTCTTCCTTCTTTCCTTCCTTTTTCTCTCTCTCTTTTGAATTCAACTAAATGTTTGAAATAAAATTGCAAGCAGTAAAAGAGGAATCTCATATTTTGAGAAGGCCAGTTAATAGACAGATTTAAAAAGTCAATATAATTAATAAATATTTTTAACTTAATTATTAATAAATCTAGTGAAAAGAACAATTCCGATGAAGACACATCTATAACCACCACTATTAAAAAAATACATAAAACTAGCGGTATTCAAGGTACACTATTAACAAGAGGAAAAATGCTTCTTGTTTTTATATTTATAATTTATATAAAATCAGTATTTATGGCCATCACAACAAGCGTCATGAGATGTCTTGTTAAACATCTTCTTCCCTTTTCTTTTCCCTTTTTTTTGAATCCAAGTTGAAAAATACAATCTGAATCTAATTCATATCAGAAAGACAATCCAAAATTTAGAAAAATTATTAAAATTAAATAAAATTCTTTGCATCAAGAAAATAACCTAGAGATAGATTTTTATTTATTTTAAGTGAAAACAGTATTTTTTCCTTTCAATTTATAATTGCACCGTCTAAAATAATCTCTTTGAATTTTTGATAAAGAGTTAGACCAAACTAGCAAAAACACAAAAACTACTTTGTCTATAATTTAAGTAATTATAGATTTGTATAAAATGAAATAATCTCAATTCTCTTCCTCTATTCCAATTAAAATCAAGTTCAAAGAACCGATGATTAGCACTACAGATATTTCCTCTCAAAATCTACCTTCATTCATATATTTTTTTTATGTTTGATGTTGTAGCTATCTCTGTTATAAGTCTTTATAAATATGTAGCACTGTATCTAGTTATATATTTGCTTTTAATATTCATTTCACAATTAATGAGCAAAGCTAGCAGATCATTAAATATACCAAGCAAGCAAACAAACAAGCTAACAAATAAGCAATAAACATAATAGGTTGAAAAAACCTTGCTACAGAATTTATAATCAAATAATTAAATAAAATGAATAAATAACTCTCTTTTTAATAATTTTCTTTCGTTTTCTTTTTCAGACACACTCTCTCTCTCTCTCTTTTTAAAGTCTTTCATTTTTTATGAAAATCTGTTTATTTATTAACTTACTTAATTACTAAATAAATAAATGAGAATCAATTAACTTTCATAATAACTAACTAACTTTGCATTTAAATTAAAACTATTGTTATTTATACATTTTGTATAGAATTATGCAAACAAAATGCGCTATACTTCCACCCCCAATTAAAACGAATTTTGTACAAAGAATAAATAATTCATTTATATTCTTGCACCTGAAACAACTATCTACATGATAAATAATTAATATGTGCGTATTCTTTCTCTATATCCAATTGTCTATCTATAATTGTTGTTGCTGAGACCCTCTTTGCTGCTATAAAAAATATAAATTGCTTCTCGACAATAAATAAATAAATGAACTGAACAGTTAGTTCTTAAATTGTCTAATTCAGAATTTTAACCTCTATTTTGCTGCTAACCAATTAATTTACTAAGCAGAAGTAAAAAAGGCATCTTGCTTACTGAATGTAATTCGAAAAAATAACAAAAACGCTCATTTTAATTAACCATTAACTTTTTCGATTGCTTATTCACGCAGTGCCTAACTAAGTGTTCATTTATTGTCGAGTCTGAGAGTTTAAAGAGGTCCTGGGTCTCCTTTTGCATAACTAATTATCCATATTTTGTTATCAAAAACAAACATTAATTCTGAAAGTTTAAAAACATTTTGTTTTGTAAGGCACAATCAATTCTCAACAATTTCATTTTTTGTTAACAAAAATATGAAATTCTTAGCAAACGCAAAGGTGCTGATTATCAGCGCCGAAAGAATTTAATCCTCCATCGTCTGGAGGATTGAATAGCAATAGTTTGACAAAATTTAAATGCAGTTTTAGTGAAATAAACTCATTTTTTAACAACTTTTAGAGAGAGATCATAATTTAAATAATGATCAATTTTTGTTAGATGGCCATAAATCTAAAACAAATTTTACTAACAAAGCAACATATAAAAACACATTAAAATTAACTTATTCTAATTTAAAAATAAAATAGGATTCTACAGAGGTATCATCCCAGTCATTTTTGGTAACATAGTCTCTCAATTCGTTTATTTCTTCTGGTAAACATTTGTTAATTTTTGCCCATATGCAAATATAGGCCAAATATTATATAGAGTTTATTTGTTTGGTAAATCTATAACTTTAGTAATACTCCACCTAAATACATACATACATTCATTGATTCAATCATTATTGATTGATTGATTCATATAGTAGAGATATAAACCACCAAAAAAACTCTATATAATAGAAAAGCAATTTCTCTTATTCATGTAACTTTATACTCATCTCTTTTTAATTATGCTTAAATAGGTACAATTTCTTGAAAATTGCCACTGGTACTTACTAATCTTCTATGCTTTAATACGCCAAGTGCTCCATGCTTGCTGGTTTAATTGCTTCCATTTGTACCAATCCCTTCTGGGTCCTCTAAACACGTATGCTTAAATCCAAGGGTGGTGTGATAACTGTAGCTATGTAAATGTACCAAGAAGATGGTTTAAAAGCATTCTTCAAAGGACTCAGCACTTCCTTAATTCTTGTCACTAACCCCATCATCAACTACATGATCTACGAATCATACAAGGTCTGGGCTCAAAGCTTGCTTATTGACAGTAAGTATGATGCTCTCATCTTTTTCTTCGGTGGAGCTCTTGGAAAATTCTTTGCCACTGTTGCCACCTATCCTTACTAACTCCTTAGAACTAAAGCTCACGTACTTATTAATTCTTTCTTCTATTTCTTAATTAGAAAAAAATCAAAATTAAAGTTTCATTCATGAGACCATTGAAATTAACTAAAATATCTTCCCACTCCCTATCAAAAACATTATTTTTTTTTCTACGATATATTCTTCCCATTAAACTTAAATTTCAACTAACTAAATTCTTGTTTTATTTAATATAGATTGCCAAAGAATAAGGTTACCTCTAAATGATCAAGACCATTTACATTTAAGGTGGTATCCCAGCTTTCTTCAGAGGATTACTTCCCAAGCTCTCTCAAACCGTTCTTGCCAATGCCTTCAACATTATGTTCTATGAATAAATCTTCAAATTATTAGAAAAGGCCATTATCATTTTACATGAAAACTAAGTCTATCATGAAAGTGTTAAAGTCATTGTTCTTGCTGCTTTCTTGTATGTAGCTGCCAATTGGAAGATCAATTAAGAAGCTAAGCCTGAAGCTAAAGAATAAAAGGAAGCTTGCAAATAATATTGAAATCCATAATGAATATCAAATACAAACAATATTTGAAACATTTAAATCAAAGCAACAACACACTTCATGAAAAATAACTCTAATTTAAATAAAAAACAAATTTTTTTACATTAACAACCAAAAGCTTTACAAACAAATAAAAAATATATAGACTAATAAATAAATAAATATTTAAAAATCATCTTAATTGGATCTGAAAGAAACCTAGACAAAAATTTACTCAATCATAAAATAGTAATAAAAATTAATAGTGTTACATAAGCCTTTCAAACAAACAAAAAATAAATAAATAAATAAATTTACAAGCAAATAAAATAACCAACTATTAACCAATTAATAAAAAAATAAATAAATTATTTATTTATTTACTTACCATTTTAATTTAATCTACAAGAATTTTTCTCATTTATGAGTTTAACTCAGAATGAATATCTTACAAATCTTGCTGACATATATATATATAAATAAAGAAATAAATAAATACACCTATATAAAAACCAATCCTAATTAGAAGACCTTCATGTTTACTTTCGTAAATTAAAAAAGGTCATTCAATTAGCATTTATAAATTATTCAATTAAAAACTGCATCTAAACCTCACTAATAATGTCTTACGTCAATTTATTTAAAATAAACTAGAAATATTTTGTCTTCTTTATATAAAATTTGTGTTGTTGTTTTATCTTTAAGCCTATTTATCATTCACTCATTTCTAAAATTTTATTTACTTTAACATTATTAAACTTAACAAAAAGCAAAATATTATTTTTATCATTTTCAATAAAACTTACAAATAGCTAGAAAACTTTATAATTTAGATAAAAAGAATAAAAAATATACAATGTATCTTTTGTGACATACTATATAATAAATTTATTATATCTATTTCATATTAATCTCTTTATTATGTTTTTCTACTTAATTATATCTTCTTTATTACATAATAAAAACCTCTTTTTAATTTGTATTAATTAGCTTTATTATATTTTACAAACAATTTCTGTCCCAATCTATCTACATCATTTTAAATTTATTACCTCCCCGAATATTGTCTAATATCATTTAAATTTAAAATAGGTAATATAAATAAATTAATTTGTTTGTTTGTTTGTTTGTTTGTTTATTTGTTTGTTTGTTTGTTTAGCAATTAATAAGATGAAATGGATCTTGTCATTTAAAATTTTCCTCTAAAATATCCAAAGAATGATAGAAAAAATATTTCGAAGAATAAATAAATTTAGTTGTATTCAGCTAGCAAGCAAAATTTTATAAAAATGCAATTTAAATTAAATTATATCTAAAAAGAAGTAATTAAATTTTTATTTTTTTTTAAACATCAAAAATTTAATCTGTTTAACATAGATAGAAAAACTTTAATCATGATAAATATGATAATACTAGTGAAATAACTTATACAATTAATTTTAAATATTCTTTTTCTAATGATTATTTATAATAATATCATTTAAACATAATCAAAAATGCAAATGTTTAATTGTTCTTTTTATATTCTATTAAAAAATGATATTTTACATATTAAATTTTTAATTAGAAAATAATTATTCTAAAATATTTCAAAATTCAACGATGGAAAATAATTTTTAAATTAAGAAAATTAATTAGGTAAAAAATTATTCAACAAATTATTTTTATCTTTCTTTGTGTTTGAATTTTTCAAATACTAAATAAAATCCTAATTGTTCTATTTATATTCTATTAAAAAATGATATTTTACATATTAAATTTTTAATTAGAAAATAATTATTCTAAAATATTTCAAAATTCAATGATGGAAAATAATTTTTAAATTAAGAAAATTAATGAGGTAAAAAATGATTCAACAAATTATTTTTATATTTGTGTTTGAATTTTTCAAATAATAAATAAAGTCCTACCAGTGAGATTCTTTAATTATTTAAATAATTAATAACTTACTTAATTGATAAAATTCAAATGTTGTAGTGACACAATTGTTAAACAAAATAATAAATATCTTAAATAGTTAAATGAATTAAAATATTTTTATTATGTTAATTATTTTTAATATTTTTTAAAGATATTTTACAATTTTAACAATAAATACTAATTTTTAACTAACAAGAATAAAATATAAATTTATTAATAACTTTTTTTGATTTCTAAATATTGCTAGTAATAAAATAAAACTAGATTATATTATGAGAAAAAACAATTATTTTTATTAATTGATACAATTAATAGTGATTTAATTTAAATAATTTTAATTAATATTCCATTTCATTAATTTATTATTATAATATTATTCTTTTTAACCTATTAAAAAATGTATGCTTAATATTAATTAATTTTAAAAACTTCTAATAATACTTTAAATAAAAAAATTCATGAGATTAAAATATTTTAATAAAATTAATAGAAAAATAAATTACATTTTCTTTATTTAATTCAAATTAAATATTTTAACAAATTTTAATCACCAAACTATAAAAAATGCTAAAATTAAAATAAAATGCTACTTTTTTATCAAGAAAAGAAAGAATTTTTAAAAAATTATTTTATTGTTGATATAAGGATTTTTTAGATTTCAATTTTGGATATATCTAATTAATTTTATTTATAAGTGTAAAGTTTTGTTAAATATTTTAATGATAAAAATCAATATTTATAGATATTAGTAAATAAGGTAATTTATAATCTTTAAAATTTTATAAAATGAATATTCAAATAGAAAAATTATTTCAAATTCATAAATATTTAATTAGTGAACTAATTTTAACAATATTTTTTTCCAAAATTTATATAATTATAAAAAGATGAATAGATTAAAAAAGATGGTTCAAAGAAGTTCTATTTCTATTAATAATATCAAAATCAATTAGAAAAATGAATTTTATTACATTTTTTTTTTTGCAAAAATAATAATAATTTTAGCTTTTAAGTATCATCTATTTACTTATTCATCCATCTTTCAACTATTAATTGATCTTTTAAATTTGGCAAATTTTGTTTATAATTTTTGTGCATAAAGCACTATCAAAAATAAAAATCAATAAATAGTTTGAACTCACTCTTCCTATCAATAAATAAAAACAACTTTGATTTTTTAGTTTTTTTTTTGAGGAAATTTCGTTTTTGAATTATTTAAAAATAGATAATAGAGTTGATTAAATATATGAATGGGAGTTAAGAAGTTTTATTTGATTGTTGCTTCTTGCTTAAAGAGTAGATAGAATTCAAAACATAAAAGACATAAAGTGCAATAGATAAAATAAATAAAAATAAAATTTATCTAAAATAAATTCATAGTGTAAATATGCTTTGAAGTGTATTTTTAGATTGCTTTATAAAAATGGTTTCTGTAAAAAATTTATAAGGCAATCGAAATAATAATCGAGTTAATTAATTTGCATTTCTTTCATTTAGATTTCTTTTCTTATTACAATTGCTATTCTTGTTGTCTCTTTTTAAGCTTTGCGAAATCAGAGTCGTCGTAGAGATTTTTATAAGCAGGCTTTGAAGAGTACTCGAAAACAATCTTAAGCATAAAGATTGTCCAATAGCAATGCATAAAGAAGAGAATAACTAATTAAACAAACATATAGTAATAGCAGTACTTGACGATATCCCTAATTATTTAAAAATTACGTGTTAATAAATTTTCCTCAAAGTAAATAAATAAGTTTTGAATTTTTTTATTTGTTTAGATTACAGTCTACGTAATAATTATAATATTATATCATTAATTTATGTGTAATTGTGGCTAATTATTTGATAAAAACTGAAATCAAATAAATTTAAAAGATATTGCTTTAGGGAGTTAAGACTAGAATCACATCAAATTTATTTGTAACAAATAAAGGCATTTTTATGTAAATGCATTTTTTAACTAAAAAAACTAAATTTTATTTACCAAACGCCCCAAGCTGGGTTACCCATTTGCAACCAGCAGTTGTAGATGATGCAACTAGGGAAGATAAAGATACGAGAGGCAATCCATACAATTAAAGCACATCCCATAATTGTGTAGAGGACATATCTGTTTTTGAATTTCATATCAGCGTAGAATCTGCCGCCAGCTACGAAAATATCACCCATGTCGTGAATAATTAAAACTAAAACTGAAACATAAAGGAAATTGTACATTCCGCTGTAGAAAATCAAACCAGCAGCCATGAAGTGGTGAAGAGTGAATTCGTAGAATTTAGAGTCTTCATGTCTTCTAAATAATACAAGTTCGAAGAAGGAGTATGTGTGACAGCCGAATTGTACTAAGTGATAAAATAGGACAACATTGCTGGGAGGGAAATTAGGGTATTGAGAGAGCATTCCTTCGCATGTACCGTTACCTCCAAAGACGCTGGGCATAAAGACTTCATTTCTAAATGCGATTAAACTAAAAATCTATTTGATAAATTTGTTAAAAGTTAGATGATATTTTTAGTTAATTTTGTATTATTCATGTGAATTAAAAATCTATTTATTGATTTCTCTATCTATCTTTAGATCAATTAAATTATTTAGAAGTAGTTAGTTGCTAAAATTAATTAATCAATCAATCAAAGCTCTTTTTCTAATTTGGCAGTAACAAACACACCTTGATTTTATTATGATGGTGATGATGCTAAATTGTTATGCGAATATTTTGTATTTTGTGAAGAACCTAGCTTTATTAATAATGTTCATGAGATTAGAGCTGTTGTTTGTTTGCTTTTCTTTTGTTGGAAAATAAAAATCAATTTTTTCACTTTGTTGTTGATTTTTGTGTGTTAATATATTTGGTTTATTTACTGTAGTGCAAGAGTAATAAGTAGAATCTTGGATCCATTTGAGTATCTTGTTTGCACGGACTTCCTTTTGGGCACCGACATATTTTTCATTAAGATTTCTAATGACCCAGTCCTTAAGAGTGACTCTAAGAGTTTTTTTATAGCCCTTTTGATAATTAGAAGTAGAATTCAGCATTCAAAAAGTTTAAATCTCGTTTAAATAATAAGTCGCTTTCTTTGTTTGTTTTAAATTGGTGGGTGCACACAAATTAGTTAAATTAGCGACTGTCTGTTGAAATTTGTGAATTAAAATATTCAAATTACAAATAAGGCGAAGACGACTAACATAGAAAGGATGTTGTAGCTCCAGGGGATGTTATAAATGTTTCTTTCTGCGCTATATTGACGGAATTAGATGACGCTATTAACGAAGAATATGAAGATACTAATAATTATGTAGCATAAGATTCTGAAAAAGTCTTCAAAATCTTTGATGACAAAAATATTTTTAAAAAGCTTGAAAATGCTAGTGATGGGAGCGGAATTTCTCTTCTCTTCGTCTTCTTGTTCGCAGACAGAGGAAGGAGGGCATGGATTTGCTTTGTTGATAGGGTCTTTCATTTATTTAGGCTATTTAGAAAATCAATGAAATTTATTACTTGTATTTTTCTAATATTTATTTTGCTTGTTTTTTTTTTTATATTTAAAAAATGCAAATAATATTTGTTATTTTCTTTTTTCAAATTATTATCTTAATAAAAATTATTGAAGTTTTCTTTAGCTCTCTCCCTCTTTTTTAATAATCGATCAAGAATCCATCACTCAGCTATTCTGCAAAAATAAACAATCAATCAAACAAACAACCAAAATAAATAAATAAATAAATACAAACAAACACATGCAAACTTGCCTATTGAGGAGTTAAGAAATCAATATTTCATCAGATTATTTAACCAATAAATCTAATTTTAAATGATTAATAAATTTCATTTTCTTCTTCCCTTTCTCTTGCAAGTAAAATTCTCAATTAATAACTAAAATACTTAACTATTCATTAAAAAAATTACCTCAGCTATTTATATCTCATTTAATTCTCACAAACCTCTTTAATTTACTCTGGAAGCTATATCTATTCCGTAAATTACGTATTTTTTAATTCTAATTTTTTGATAAAAAAAAGTTTATGAAAACAACAGGTTTATTTTCATTTTATTTATTTTTTTGTACTTTGCCTTTTGTTTTAATTAAGCTTTAAAAATAGAAAACTTTCTGATCAAAGAATATTAAATTACCGTACATTCCTCTATAACCTCAATGAATTAATAATATCATATAATATAATATAAGTAACCTTTAGATCTTATACCAAATTAACTCTAACAAATTTAAAATCTGTATTACGTCAATAAATCAGTTCTAAAGATTAAAAAAGCAAAGCATTTAAAGTAAATCAAATCAAGCTTCAATAGTTTCTATTTTTTTCAATTCAAAACACACAATTAATTCCACACTTTACCAGTCTATTTTGTTTACACGGTAAGCTTCGAGTGATCTACTGATACCAAAATCTTAAATATTATTAAAATATTCAAATATAAAAATAATTTGTGAAATTTCCTTCCAATTTACTGAAATATAAATAAAAATATCAATTTATTATAAAATTCTAATCGATTTCTATTAAAAATTTTGCTTTTTAAATATTTAAATTATTGCATTTTTTTTTCTAAATTTTTAGGAAATTTATTTATTGCTTTCGAAGAAAGTATTCAAGGAGTGTAAGCTTATATTCAATATTTTATTTTGAAATATCTACGATTTAATTGATAAATTTTATTACAATTACAAAAAAAAGCGACAAGTATATCTTTTAAGTACCTCTGTAATTACTTATTTTTTTGAATTCTCTAATAAAGCACATATTCAATTTTCAAAAACTGCTTTTATAATCTTGTAAAGTTATTTGTCTACAATAAAAAAAAAAGTTTGTTAGAAAAAAAACTGTTTTTTTAATAAAAATTTATCAAATTCAACAAAAAAATCAATAAAAAGTTTTTGACTTTTAAATTTCTAATTTTTAAAAGAAAAACTAATTTTCTTTATTTTTTAAAAAAGCAGTTTTTTTAAATTTTAGTGGCTTGGCCGTAAGCAAATGAGTTTGCATACAAACTCGCTAAACTTTTTAGCTGATTTAAGGTGAAAATGTTTATTTTTTTGTGTTACTAAATAATTTGTTTTTATTTGTTTGTTTGCTTGCTTGTGCATTTGTGACTCATAATATAATTTATTTTTTAAACAAATAGTGTTTTTATCTTCTTTTTAATGTAAATCAAGTTGACGTAAATTAAATAAATCTTATCTCTTCCAATTTGGTGAATTTGTTTTGTTTTTATTTAAAAATCAAACAAATTTTTAAAAATATGATAAAAAAGTAGAAAAAGCTTAAACAAAAATAATTATTCATACTTGAAATTTGAATGACAAAAATTCCTCCATAAAATAGAAAAAAAAAACTCAACACAAAAGGCTAAAAATAAATACAGCTAATAAATATGTAAAATATAAAACAGATGAGTTGTTGTAAACCGAACCTTCAATCAAAACTTGCTTATCTTAAGTAGAATCTACCAAATAAGACTGAATTCCATTGTTGGACAAAAAAAAGTTGGATTTCTATATTTAGGGCAATAATCTAGAATACGATTGGTAGTTTAATGTGTGATTGTAATAGCCATTTGTATTTATTTATTAAATCTAATCCTAAATATTGTTAGGAACAAAAGCATTAATAGCACAGTTTTACTAGTTTTAATCAACACTCAGGAAATATAAGTTGCTGCAGCTAGACTCACAACCTTTGCCTTAACATGCATAATTTAAATTATCAGTGAGCATTTTATCATAGGAACTTTTTGTTTAGTTACACTGTTCACTTTAATCTGATAGCTTATCAAATAAAATATCTACAATAGCAGGAAATTGATTTTACAAGTTCTCCATACATTGCATAGAAGAAATTAAATCATCATAGTAAGAATTGAAGCTTTTTTAATCTAAATAAGCATCTGAGTTGCCTGTAAAGTAAGTTTGTATATTGTCCAATCCAGCACAAATTGAGCACACTTAACCTCTATAAAATCTAATTGTAGTTTAAATTACTTGAATTTAGCATTACTTGTATTAGCTCTTGAATATTTCGACCTCTTTTATTCCCGTATCATTCTTGTCAAGATCATTTACTTGATCAACATTCTTAGCTCCACACTAATTGATTGAAAAGCCAATATTCGAAAAAATTTACCCATAAAATGAGTGATATTACTACATTTCAGTGTATTTGGAAAAAGCTAACTACTTCAGCAAGCCAACTAACTCAGCATCGCAGCAAGTTTATTGACCTGCATATTAAGAGCAAATATCAAGATTATCTGAAGTTTTTGCAGCAGATAGAGTCTTAAATACTGTCAACTTCTGACTTAATTGCTGAAATAAAGTTTGATTGTATTTTTATTATTACAGAATGATAAACTATAACCCATCCAAAGCAGGGTGGCTAATACACTATAAATTTTACAAGCTCTAACAAAACACGCTTATAAAATTTAATTGAATTAATACTAAAAAAACTAATTTCATTTCCATCTGAATCTTCAACTTTAAAAAAATGTGTTTCAAACTCTTATTATATAACTAACTAACTACTAATTCTTGAAGATTGTCTCAAAAATTAATTTTTGAAAAATAATGTCTTATAGTTAGATTTAATTTTGATAATATCCACTCATTCTATTTAAATATTATTATCATTTACTTCATAATAAAATATTTTAAATACCTTATATATAACAAAATAATGAATATATCAAATGAAATTAATTTATTTTAAAAATAAATCTCTTCAAAGTTTAGTTATTTGTAAATAAATAGGCAATTAAATTCTAATATTTAATAAAACGTAGAATAAATTAAAATAAATTAACACTTCTAATTATTATTAAAATAAAATGTTTAATAGTGGTAGTTATTATTTGTAAGTTTTACACAATAAAATATTATAATATAACTAATGAAATTATGTAAA
The DNA here is from genome assembly GCA_000231845.2 of Tetrahymena malaccensis 436. Taxonomy (NCBI): domain Eukaryota; phylum Ciliophora; class Oligohymenophorea; order Hymenostomatida; family Tetrahymenidae; genus Tetrahymena; species Tetrahymena malaccensis. The sequence continues at coordinate 109,877 of JH720132.1, read as the reverse complement.
AAATACAATTATTTATTAACATGTTTGGTTTCAAATAAATAGTTTTTATCCTCTTCATTAAAAATAATTTAAAAATTTTATTTTTCAAATATAATTTACTAGTTTTCAAATAGTTTAAAGATTAATTTAATTTTAAATTTGAGTAGAATTTATTAATTTAAAATAGCAAACAAATTAGGTTAAAAATAATCATAAGAAAATACTTATGAAAGTACTTTTTTTTAGACTTAAATTCGTATTGAGAGAGACTTCTAATTTATTTAAGCTAAATTAAAATGGCATTATGTGGAATGTTTATTTAAAAAAATACTAATTCTAAAGCTTAAATTTAAATTGGGGTAGTTATCTTAACATATGAGAAGCACTGATTTTAAGCAAATATGTATTTTATTGATTTCTAGAAATTTCTAATATAATTTAAAATAATATCTAGAATATTTTTCGTATGACTAAGATAGCATTTATCCCTATTTACTTATTTGCTTTCATGTATTTTAAATTTTAATTTGTGATAAAATTTAATACCTTTAAATGATAGTTTTTGGCTTTGAAAACAAGTATTTGAAATTTCAAAGAATAAATTGAGTAATTAATTAATAATACATGTTTGGTTGGCAAAATATAAAGATATTAATTAAATTAATTAATAAAATTTTCAAAAAGCTATATAATTAAGCATTTTAAGATATAATATATAGATGAGTCAATTTATGTAGAAATTTACGTAAGGGTTAAAGATGGGTAATAATCTTTTTCAAAATAGATTAGCCCAACAAAGGATGTTCTTGACTAACTAATTTTGGCGTTAAAGTATGGTATTGTATTCAATTATTCTATAATAAAAGGTTTTTGCAATCATGCTTTCTTAAATTAATTAGATTTAAACCAATAATAGAATAGCAGCGGAATTCAACAAGTTGTTGAAAATTAAGAGTAAAATTTCAAAAATGGTCAATAAAGTAAAGGCTTTAATTACTGGGTTGCAGGTTTGGTTCCTCTTTTCTTATTCTTAGAAGAATAGAGAAGGAAAAAAGAATAAATCAATTGCTTTTGGGGTAAAAGCAACTTGAAAAAAAACAGAATTACTGGAAGAATAGCTTCAACTCAATATAATGCAAACGATCCTATTGAGGATAGACATGTATGTAAACAATTAAAGAACATTGATGCTTACGTTTGTGCAGTTTTTGATGGCCACGGAGGTTGGTCTCTTTCAGAATACGCAAGCAAATTGCTCATCGATGAAATCGATTTACAACTTGAATAGCTTAAAAAGAGTGATTACAAGAATGAAGAATAATACATTAGTTAAGCTATAACAAAGGCATACGAGTATATTGAGATGTCTTTCTATGAATTAGCAATTTAAGGAAGTAATAAATTAACACTTTTAGTTTATCTTCATATTCTAATTTTTTCAATAAAACACATACATAATTGATTTAAATTTTTGATGTTTTCAATAAATAATTAAATAAAATATTAAATTTATATTCAGTCAAAAACGGTATTGAAAAATATATTTAAAAGCTAAAATATATTTTAGGAAATAATTTCATTTTTTTATTGTTTATAAAAATAGAAATTTAAAGACCTTTCAATGTAGGAAGTTGTGCTTTAGTTACCTTGATAAAGGATGACAAAGTATATGCTGCAAACATTGGTGATTGCAAGGGAGTTATTATTAGTTAAAATGGAAATGAATTTTAAGCTAGAAAAATTAACCATAAGCAAAATGCAAACTCAAAGAAGGAATAAGAAAGATTAAAAAAAGCATTCCCATAGGATCAGGATATAGTCATTTGTAAAAGAAATAATGAAACTGCTTGTTATGTTAAGGGTAGATTGATGCCTACAAGAGCATTTGGAGACTATCATTTAAAAATTAAAGATCATTTTAAAGGTAAGGGACAATTTAATGGCCCTTACATCACTGCCAAACCAGAAATCTAGGTTCATTAGTTAAAAAAAGAAGATAAATTTATTGTAATGGCTTCCGATGGTTTATGGGATGAAATGAACAAAGCCACTATTGCTAAAATAGCCTATGAAAATAAAAACGACAAAACAAAGGTTGTTTCTCAATTGCTTAGCACTGCTCTTTAACATGCAGCAGATTAAAGAAAGTTAACTCTCTAATAATTAGCTGATATTCCAGCTGGAGAACGCAGAAAATTGCATGATGACATTACAATTGTATGTGTTGAGTTAGATAACCAATCTCGTTGAAAAATTTTGTTGCTTAATAGTAAATTGCATAATTATATTTCTCAAATTTTCTAGATTTGTTTAAATTCAATCTTTTGCATTTTTCTTTGCTTGTTTGTTAATCTAATTAATTACATAGTTAAAATAAATTGTATCAAAAGTTTTCAAAATTTTTCATTTTATTTGATAGCAAGAAACCTATTTTTTTGACTTATTAAAATACATTTTACACTGATTGAATTAATAATTTTTGTTATTTCATTTTTTTCAAATAATTTTTAAATTTAAAATATATTTAATTTCACTAAAGAATGATACATTTTCAATTGAATTTTATAATTTGGTTTATTAAACATCATTTTAGTATAGAAATACTTTAACAATAATTATTTAATCAAGAAAAAATAATTCATAAAATTACTTATTTATTTACTTATAAAATTAATTTTTTCTATTTTCAAAGCTTTTATTTAGGTGTTATAAATTTTGTAATGTCTTCTTGAGAGATGTTATATTATTTAAGTACGTCCAAAGTATGCTATCCTCTTGATGGTGGGGATAAAACATTTGATGCTGTTTTAAAAACAAATAACTCTGATAAATGTTTTTGTTTAAAAATTTACCTGAGTTTTAATAATTTGAGAGGATCGGGCTAGGTGCATACTAGAATGAGTGTGGCTTATCAGATTCCTTAAAAATAAACTTCTACACTTTCTCATTATTCTACATTTCGTTCATATCCAAAACTGGAGAAACACAACAATCTAAAGGCTCAAATATTTACATCCACTCTTCTCTTGTTTTTGTTAGAATTATATTTTAGAATTCCTCAGTTAAATGCTCATATTCATCAACATCGTATTAATTTTTAGCTAAAACATCTTAATGCTCAACATTCAAACCCTTCAAAAAGTTTCTGTAAAACTAATTTTCTATGCAACCAACAGCTATAAATTTTCCATCTTTGCACTAAATTGATTTATTTATTTATTAAATTAAAATATTATAAATTAACAAATCAGACTAATTATTTATTTATTTGAAAATAGAATTTCTACTTTAGGAAAAACCAATATCCTTTTCAAAAAATTTATTTTTTATTACTTTATATGTTTGATAGTAATGAGCCCCTCCATCAAGAAGATTTTTACCCCTAGGATTATTCCATACGCCTAATTTTTTCATATTGTGAAGGAAACTACTCATATAGCCAACACAATCTGTCAAGCTAACATCAACTACTTACCCCTTTATAGAATTTAAGAGATAATTTAAATATTTATAAAATTTAATTTTATTTTAATACTTTGCCTGTTCTTTCTCTTTCATATAAAGCTAGTAGAATTCCAATAACTCCAAATCCACCTCCACCTGCGAAATCAGCTAAAACATTATTTGGAGGCTCTGGGTTTCTTCCCTCTTTGCTAAATGTACCCAGTATTCCACTGTAGGATAAATAGTTTATATCGTGACCAGCCTTTTGTTAAAAAATAAAACTGTTAAGCCATAGATTCTTGCCTAATTTCTAAAAGATTTCTATTTGTTTGTCAATATCTTTTATCTTTTGTCATTTTTTTGAAATTTATTACATAATCTTTTAATGGTCCTGTTTAACCAAATCCACTAACTCTTGCAAAAATAAGTCTATCGTTTTTAATGTCTTTAGGTCCTAACCCAATATGCTCTAATTTACCAGGTCTAAAGCAATCTATGACTACATCTGTCTTCTCCATCATCTACTTAATTACTGATACCTAGAAAGGGTCTTTAAAATCTGCTGCTAATGACTTCTTTCCTCTATTCAAATAAGTGTTTTTAGTGTCTATCCCAATAGGATTAACATTTTTCTTCCTGTTTATAATAGTGACATCAGCTCCAAAGTCAGCTAAAATCATCCCTGCAAACACAGTTGGCGCAAGTCCTTCAAATTCTAAAACTTTAATTCCTTTTAATGGCCCCTTCATACTTTATCCAAATATTAAATATTTATAATAATTAAATTAATTATTCATACTTTGAATAACGTCATTCAATATAAGAATTCATCAAAAAAGCAAACAAATACACTAAAAATACAAAATATCTATTTAAAATAAATTAATAAAGGACTCAAATAGAACTTTTAATAAAGATGCAAACTTTAAACTATGCCTGTAAATTAATAAATCAATGATTTTAATCAATTTTTTATTAGATTAAGAAAGAAATTGCATTTATTTTTTTTATGAAATTATTTAAATTTAAAGAAATACAAAAACATGTAAATGTTTTAAAACAAATAATTTATTTATTCTATTTATTTAATTGTTTATTGTTTTAGATGGATAGCTAATTTTTATTTATTGCCAACTAGTTATTCAACAAGTCTTTTATATATTTTTTAATTGATAAATTGTTTTAGATGTTTTTTATTTACTTAGTTAAATGTTTTCAAAAGAATTAAATCAATCAATCCTTCTTTAATTTTTTCTAAACTTTGTCTGTGATGAGAGAGTCCATACCAAAGTAATCATTTTATTCCTTTTCAAATTCTACGGGTCTGCTTCTGTTTCCTGCAGCTTTGTTGGCTCCATCAAAAGTTCTAGCTGGTGCTTTTACTACTCTAGTTATACTATAAAAAATTATAATTTTATTAGGCTAACATAAAAATAAATATTACTCAGCAGGTTTATCATCATCTTCATCGTCATCAAGGTTAATTTCATTGTTATTTCTATAAATATTTGCATTGCTTCTGTCAGCAAATAGTGGCTTATCATAGAGCTTGTTTTCGTCATCACTTCCAAATCCCTTTTAAAATTTAAAATAGAAATTTAATTTTTGAAAAACTATTTTCTCTCAAATTAATTACTGCATCCAATCCAGAATTTTAATTGAAAAGACGCTAATCAAACATAACTTCTTTGGATTATGTAGGTTGAGCTTAACCAAGAGCAACCTTTTCAGAGATATCTCTTTCCTAATCTCTAACTTACTTGGCTTTTTTATTTCCTGCATTTTCAAGACGAAGCTGTCTTTCAAGTTCTCTTTTTTCAATGTATCTCATTTGCTCTCTTCTCTTAATTTCTTCGATATTCTTCAAATCCTCCTTAGAAACCTTTTCCCTAATTTCAGTGTCGTTGTTAGTTCTCTATTCAAGAGAAGCTGCTGAGTCTTCGAGTAATTTATTTGACTTATCTCTTGCTTCTTAGGCTTACTTTCTAAACTCTTCTTCCTACTTCTTAAGTTCTGTCTATGCCATAGTTCTAATCAATTTATTTCTTTCATCTAATTCCTTTCTAGCTTCTCTTTCTGCAACATATAAAGAGTTGTTAAGCATAGCAAATTTATCATTAATTGTGTGCTTTAAAATAAAATAAAAAATAATTAACAATTTTTCCCTATTTTATTTATATCAGAATTGCAAAAAAATGCTCAAAGTTTTTAATTTTTATTGAATTTAACATTTTTTTTGAATTAAATTTTTTAAAATTATGCTTATACCTGTTATTGAGTTCTTCCATCTGCTTTCAATCTCATTTCGAGAGGAATAGTGTAACCTTTGGCATTCTTCCAGTTGGAGATACATGGTGGTATTTTCCAGTTTTATTGATCTTCTTAAGTTAATTTACGAGGTGGAGAATGCATGATAGTGGTAGGAGGAGAAGGAGGACCTTAGGCAACCTTTTTGTGTTTAAATTAAGCTGGAGCTAAAGGGTCAACTTAGCGTTCATGCATCCTTAATTAATAAAAATCAAAAGGAATAAAATTTAATAACTAGCAAAATCTAAATTACTTAATGATTCTTTAAGTTGCTCCTGCATTGGTTCCAATTGCTTGGTTATGAGGTGTATATGAAATATATTAAACGTCATTTTTCTTGTTTATGTTATTAACTACTTTATTCTATTTTATAAAATTAACAAAAAATAATAAGTTAAATTGTTTAATTTTAGCAAATTAGAAATATAAAACTAAAAAGGTAGAAAGAAAATTGAAAAACTTACATTAGTAGAGAATGTCTTTTGAGTACCTTAAGTCTGCAATTACTATTATGTATGATTTGTAATTTGTTAAGCTACTTCTTAGGAAGGTTTAGCTAATTCATCATCATCTAAATATCTATTACGGAAATTATGTTGATAATCTTTTCCCTATTTGTATGGCTGAATCATTTTTATATTGTTTTAAATCTTGATTGAATATTTCTGGCTATAAATTTTGGTTTAAAGTCTATGTTGGCTCTGAAAAGCTTGTTAGAAATGGTTTATCCTTTAGATTTATTTATGTATTATGTTATTTTTGTTTTACAAATTATACAAAAATTTCGAATAATATTAAAATTTGATATATTTTTTATGAATTTGGTAATGAACTTAAATTTATAATTCCAAACCTCAGAACTTAAAAAAAGCATCTCGCAAATTTATTCTATTCAATATTCAATGATTAATATAAACAAACAAAATATATATTAATATATATATTTATATTCAGCTAGCAAGCATTCATTCATTCACTGATAAACAATATGACCATAAAATTTGAGTATTGGAAACTAACTATTACATTTTTAAATAATCTAGTAGAAAAAATGAGTTAATTTTTAATTTAAAACTCAAATAATTTAAGATTTAACTTAAATATTTTTACTCATTCTTTAGTAAATAGATAAAATGATCCACCAAATTGCTTTATAAAAATTATTTAATTTTATTAATTATTTATATTCATTTTTAAAATTATTTTTTGTTTAGTAAAAATATAATAAAAAAGTAAAGCAATTAATTTTAGTTTAAAATAACTTTTTGTTTTTGAGAAATTTGTATCAGAATCGACTACTTCCTTTGTTTAAATTATTTAGAAATATTTTAATTTTTTCAAATTAATTCTAAAAATTATTTTCTTCATCTAAATGATTAATTAAATACAGAATTTATTTAAAATCTAAATAATTTTGTGAATTAAAAATACCTAATTTTTATTATTTTTTGTACATGTTTGTGATTTAATATTGAATGATGAATATTTTCTTTTCTTCTAAACTAAAAATATTTTATTCTAGTAAAATGATAAACAATAATAAGCAATAATTTTACATATTTAAATATTTATTTTTAAATAACTTCAAAATTTGATAAACTAACAAATTAAATTTATTTGAGTGTTTTATTCAAAACTTTATTTATTTTAATGAATAAATTATTTTATTTAAATTTAATTTGGTTTGTTTCTCCTAAGAAAAATAATAATTTTGAAATGAAAATTAAAATGCTTTTGAAAAATAGAATTGAAATATTAAATAGAACTAGCCTAGAATGTATTTACTAAATAGATATAAGCGATATACTTAAAAATGAAGCGAGATTTAATATAAATACTTGATTGCTTGCTAGGATGAGTTGGAGAAAAGGATTTTAGTGAGAGTGAATATAAATACTACTTTTGGTAATTAATAATATATAAATGAGAGTATTGAAATATGAATGATTGATTGATAGAAATAAAAACAAATAAAAGAAAGAGAGGAGAGACAAGGAAGATGATGAAGAAGGGTAACAACAGCTATGATGGCAAATGAAAGAAAATGAGCAGAAAGGCAGACCAAAAAAATAGAGAGGTAAATAAAGGGAGAAGAAAAAAATCTAAATTAAAGAAGTAAAGAGAAAGAAGAAAATTAAGAAAAGATAAATAAAAGAAGCATTGTTAAGATAGAAACCAAATTAATAATTAAAAATTAAAGAAAGAAAAATCAAAGGATTAAAAATAATCAAAGAATACTATCAAAATGGTTAAGTAAGAAGAAAAGTCCATCGACACTACCGTCAATCTCCACAAGCAATGCCACAAGATCTCTTTCAAGAAGAAGGCCCCTAGAGCTATTAGAGAAATTGTTGCCATCGCCAAGAAGACCATGGGTACCGATGACGTTAGAATCGACACTGAACTCAATAAATTCATTTGGAGCAATGGTATCAGAAATATTCCTAGAAGAGTCAGAGTTAGACTCTGCAAGAGAAAAAATGAAGAAGAAGGTGCTCAATCCTAATTCTACACCCTTGTTCAACACTTACAAGTTGATTCTTACCACGGTCTTTTGACTGAAAAGACCAAGGCTGAATGATTTAAAAAGCTTTCTAACTTTCTTATTAAAATTATGGCACAATTATATCGCCTAGAATATTATAAAATTTATTAGCATAATATAATAGCAATGTCATATATTTTAATTGGTGTAAAAATCTTATAGTGGGAATATATATATTTAAACAGTATTGCATAGAATCCATCATCGCTCTTTTGCAAGCTTTCTAATTAATTATCTTTTTAATACATTTCATAATCAATCGCATCGCAGGCATGATCAATCAAATCAAATTTACAGCTATTTATTATTATACTTACTTACTTAGTTATTTAGTTAGTTAGATAGATAGATAGTTAGTTATTTAGTTAGTCAATGAGTGAGTGGGTTAGTTATTTAGTCAATCAGAAATAAGTTATTTAGCTAATTAGTTTGTCAAAAAACATCCAAATAGCAACAGCTAATTCTATTTATATAAGAGCAAATAGATCTTAATTAATGTAGTTACTTACCAAATATCAATCAATAATGGATGGATGGTTCAATAGATAGACAAATCAATCAACTGAAATACTAAATTTAAAAGGAAAAACTACTTATTTCAAAGCAACTAATTAAGCTTTCAATCAAAAATAACAAACCAACAAAAAATCATCAACAAAAACAACAATAATTTTCTGCATATCTTTATTTCATAGTCCATCATAATATATTATTTATATATATTTCTACTTCTATTTAAATCCTCCTCAATTACTTACTATTTTTTAAAAACTAACTCAACTAACCTAATCTCATCTCAACGAATCTAAACTAATCTAATCTAATATAATTTTCACTATCATCCATTCATACAACACAATAACGAATAGCATAAACAATAAAATAAATGTCAGCCTGTTTTTTATTATTTTTTCTATTTTTAGCTATTTTTCAGTTTCAATAAATATTCTATTTTATCTTACTGAAAAAGCTAACTATCAATTTTAATTTTGATTCCATCAAGTGCCGATTGATTATTTTTATAATAATTTTCATTATACATCAAACAACATTTTAAATAAATACTTTTTATTTTACAAAATCAACAAATTATTAAAAAAAGAGTTAAATATACAAACAAACAAACAAATAAATTAAAGCAATATCTTTTAATTGATTTTTTATATCAAATTTCAAAAATTTAAAAGGCGAAGCATAAATTTATATTTTTTAACCATAAATTGCTATTTGTTATCATCAATTAGGTGAGTAATATCTAAATAAATTTTATTTAATTAACTAAATATCAATCCATTTAGTGTTTTACTTCTTCCAAAAAACGTTTTATAACAAATATGTGCTAAAATTAAATAAAAATATTTTTTTTATTTTATATCAAATTTGAATTATATTTGCATTTAAAAAGTAATTATTTTAGCAATCATCAAAACGAGTTAATAATTTTTAAAAGAATTTAATATTTTAATTTTTAATTTAAATTAATTAAATGATACTTGCCCTACTTATGAATAATTGATAAACATTTTAGTTTTATTCATAAAATTTTGGTGCGAATGAAATTGATTAACCAATAATTTTTTGAGTTAATTGATTGATGTTGGCATTTTTAGATGAATAATTATAAAAATAAATTAAATAACTTCCAAATTTAATTTCAATATTAAATTTAATTCTAATAATATAATCCTATTCTATCAAATATTTCAACTTAATTTTTTGGTATCAACTTTCACTAAAAAATCCTTCTATTTAACCTCCACAGCTAATTTTTAAAATAAAGTGAAGTTATTTTCATTAAAATAACTTAACTTATTTTTACTTTTTAGTTTTTTTAAATTATTTTCATAAAATCTACAAATTGCAACACTAAAAAACATCTTTTTAATATTATTAACCAACTTGAATTTGTTTTAACTAAATTAATTTTTTAAAGTAAAAAAATTGTAGAAATAAGCTAAATTGTTTTTAAATATAAAATAAAATTTACATTGAAAATAAAAAGATAAATAATTATTTAACTCATAAATTAACAAAAAAATTATAAATTTTAATATTTTTAATAAATATAAATAATACTCATTTACAATTTTAAATTACTAGATTCAAAAGTAAATAACTTGAATTTTACATTATTAATAGGCAAATATTTAATTAAATGAAGTATTTTAAATGATAGAATAGATAACAATAACTTTTGTCGCTTTTTTTGCTAATTTTTGTAAGAATCGGAGAAAATAAAATAAATTTATTCAAGTAGATAAAGCTTTAAATAAAATATATCAATCATTCGCACTCATTATAAAGATTAATTATTGCGTAAATTTTTTTGGTATAGAAAACAAATAATAAATCAAGTACTGAATGAAATAATAAATCTATAATCAAATAGAAACTAAAGTAGATATGAAACATTTTAAGATTTTGCTGATTGATATTGTTACTAAATTAAAGTTACAATTAGAAAGATTGCTCATAGTTAAATACTACTAAATATTCATGTTTGATATCCTTACCTAGTCTTTTATATATTTTGAAAGATCTACATCTATTTTCAATTTCTGTCTATTACCAGGTTTGAAAAATTAGTAATTCATTTGTTAATAACTCATAATAATTTGAATTAAAATGTATACCAAACATAGTAAACTAAAGACTGACAAAAATTTACATCAGGTCATTACAATTTTTGTAGAGATTGTTATAAAAAACTAATAGCTATAAAAATTATTAACAATATAAATATTTCTATGAGAGTTTATTTATTAATGTTGAGAAAAAAAATAATTAATAAAAATAAATAATTAGCAATACATACGTAAATTAAATAAACAAACAAAAACTCTTTTAAAAAAGATATTGGAAACTTATTAGATAGATAGGTAGGTAGTAGAACAAACAATTAAAAAAATGTCTGAATATGATCGTACTCGCGAAAACTCCGTTCATGGAGACAAGGAAATTTAGCTATAGACCCTTTAAAAGAAGTATGAATAGATGGCAATTGACCACGAATAGGCTGAGGAAAGGGAATAATAGCATGAATAGAATATTGAAAACGAAACAAATTTGATGCCTATTCCTATTAAAATTACTGGAATTTGCTTGATATTACTGTTTAGTGGTGTTGTTCTATTCACCATTGGTTTAGTTGATATTCTTTAAGAAGAATCTAAGACTGGAAGGGATGTCTCTCTTATTATTATTGGAGTTATACTCTTGATTCCAGGTCTTTATTACACTTTCTAATTAATCAGTGCCTGTTTTGCTAGAACAAGATCAGAAAGACAATAAATATTAAACGAATTCCCTATAGACTACATGAATGATTGATTGAGGAATTACAGCTAATTTGCAAACTATTAACAATAAAACAATATAAAAATTTTCTAAAATAAGCAAATAATATTGAATAGCTATTATTTAAAACAGCTCCATTCATCCATATATTTAAGTTAGGGTTCTCCAAAAAAGAATTATAAATAAATAGAATAAAAACTCATCAAAAAAGCTTCTCAACTATTAACTATTGATAATATATTTATTAAACTTAAAATTAATGTAAATCTTTCAAATAACTATATATGCAACTCTTCCTTCATTCATACATAACATACATATAAAAAATTAAATAGATAAATAAATGTACTTTTCTAAAAATATTTTAGCTTCTGTTTAATTTTATTGGAATCAAAGCATTTATTTTTTAAATTTTAACTAAACTTTTCAAAAAATTCATTTTATTAAAAATGTAAGTCAATCTTAAAATAAAAAAAAAATTTGTTTTCATCATTTAATTGCTTATTTAAATACAAAAATCATCATCTCTTCATTAATTTTTTAATTTAAAAATTTATTTGTGTTTAAAATTAAATTCTAAATTTTCCAGCTTAAAAAAAAATATTTTTAGCAAAAAACTAAGTTGCAAATCTATTTTAATTTAAATTTTTATAATTTTAGGACCTCAGTTATTCATAAAAATATATAAAAAAATAATAATAGTAAAACAAAAAATGAAGAAAATATTTTTTGAAATTTATGTCAATTTTTCAAATTATTTTGTTTGAATCTTTCATACTAAATAAAAAAATGTTTTGCTAAAAATTTTTAATTTATTTTTATGTTTATCTTTATAAAAGTATCTTAGTTTTATTTAATTTTTATGTTATTTAATCATTTTAATACATTTAATACTTAATAACAAACTATTTTAAGATATAATTTAAATTTCAATCTCTCTAAGTGCATAATTAAATTCTTTCATTTTATTACAAATTTTAAATAAATATTAAACAAAAGAAAAGAAAATTATTTCTGGAAGTAATTTAATATAAACAATTAAAAGTAGATTTAATTTAGCATATTTAAAGCAGAATAACGGAGATGATATGTAAAAGTATGAATGATGAAGTATTTAATTAAATTCAAAAAAATTAAATATCTAATTTGTTATTTAATTTATGATGCAAGCACATCACATCAATCAAATAGCTTTTGTATATTATTCAAAATTAATTGTTTTTATAAAAATTTAATTGGCTTGCATCCAATTTAAAAATTAATATTTTGTATCTGTGGACAAACAAGCATACTAATTAAATAAATAGCTAGCTCTGTAGTGTTGAAAATATTTTCAAATTTAAATGATAAAGGGTAAACAAAATTTGAAACCTAATGCAGATTTAAAAAGGAATAACTTAACTGCATAGACAAATAACAATAATAGTTAGTTTCCATATAATTAGTATAACTCTAGTGCCAAGAAAAACTAGGCACCGTCTGCTTGGGCTGATTCTACAACATTAAAAAAATTTGCAAATTTTGAAGATGTGAAAAAGACCAACTATGAATTTAATTAGCATGAAAGTAATGATTTTAGAAATACAGTAAATAACGGGAGTCGCAATGGCTCAGGGAATAAAGGAGATAATATGTTTAATTCTTCAGTAAATTAGGAAAGTTAAAACTCTTTTTAAAGTTATCAAAGTCAAGCTGCTCGCCTTTAAGATTTATGTCCAGAGGATAAAAAAAAAATAGGAGAGCTGATTAAAAAGCTTGCTTAGGAAAAAGAGGAGAAAGATAGATTGCAAAAGCAGCTTGAAGAGAATCAAAAACAATACTAAATGAGATTATAACAAATTTACAAATAAAATGAAGATATAGCATAAGAATCCGAAGACATATCAAAAGAATTTTAAAATAATTTAAATTCTATTAAAACAATTCAAACTCAGAATATTGATAGCTCTAATTAAAAGACATTTGCTTCATAATAAAGTCGAGAGACTCTCGATAATTAATAAAATAATGTCAGCTAAAATATACTTTAAAGTTACAACACATCTTAGAGCTACAATTTACCCAGCAATTATTCTTCTTAGTTTCAAAATATTCAAGATGATAAAGAAAACTCTAATTAATTTAATAATCCTTAAGCATCAGCTTATTAAAATAACGAGAGTTATGCTTCATAGAAAGAAATAAAAAAACAATTTCCTCTACCTAAACCTCCATCAGTAAATGTGTAGGGTTCCTCTCTCTCTAACAGGTAATAAATTGTAATTAAAAATATTTTAAATATTTATTTTTATAGAAAAAGTTAAGAGGAAAGTCACTCTGATACTAAAAATTAATAGTAAAATTAAGAAAACCAATTCAAAAACATGAAGAATGAAAATAAATTAGCAAATAAAAATGTTCAAAATCAATAAATTGACTCAGACTCATCAGAAGAGGATGATGAAGAGTTAGAAATAGCTAAAAAATGGAGGACTTTAAAGAGATCAAAAGAGAATTCATTGAATGGCAGCTTTACAAATACAAGAGATATGCAAAATTAACTTAAAGAGAACGAAAATAAGTAACAGTTGTCTGGCTAGAAATAGGAATAAGTTAACAAATAAGGTGTATAAAATTTTACAAGTTCTTATAAAGATTAAAAGACTGAAGAGAAGGAAATTAATTTGGAGCAAAAAAATATAAACAGTTTAGATGTGGACGAAATAAAATAGCTCAACTCTTATTTGTTGCAAAAGCTCAAGCAATTAAATCAATAAGAAATTTAAAAAGACACACCTAAATTTCAATAAAATTTTTTAACTTAGCAATCCTAATTGGCTGAATAATAAACTCAATACAGTGATTACATTAATTTATAAAAAAATAAACATAAACCTGTCCCTAAATACTAATTTAAAGACGATAACGAAGAAGAGTATGGAGATGATGAAGATAATTATAATTAAAAATAAATGAACCAAATATAAAAATAAAATAATTCTTAATAGCTTTAAGATAATACGTAATAATAACTAATCTAAAATAACAATAAAAAATAGGATAAATATGAGACAAGATATTAAAAGCAAAAGATATAATAAAATAAAGGTAAATAAATAAATATATTTTAATTAAATATTTGTTTAATTTTTCAATTAATTCTTAAGAAAAAGTTATCAGAGAAGATTAAAGTGAGGAAGATAGCGATCAGGATGAATAACAATATGAATAAAATGAATATGGAGATCATTATGAAAAAAATAATAAGAAAAATTATAATTAAAATAATAAAAAATAATTTAAAAATAATTTGTTTAATTAAAATGACAGTCATTTAGATTCTTCGTAAAGTGATTAGAGCTATGCTAAAAATTAAAATAAATACATGAAACAATAGGAAGAGGAGCAGCAAAGACAGTAGATTAATGATCATTAACTTGATTATTCAGATAATTCTTTGTTGCAAACTATGAATCATAAAAACATGAATTAAAGCAATAACACATTTATATTTAGTGCTTTAAGCACTCCTTTCCCTGAAAAAATTAGTGTAGAACCTGATTTTTTGTAATCACTAAAGAACTATAAGATGGCTTTTCAGAATGAATAAGATGACAGTTAAGTTATCAGAAACAATACTTAAAAGTTAAAAAATAGAATCCCAATGTCTCCTTCTTCTCAAAAGAATTCCAAAAAAAGCTCAAGTAGCTAAATGAGAAGTAATTCTAAAGATATCAAAAGGGAAATTACAGAAGCCATTGAAGAAATAGACGAAGAAGAAGCAAGAGAAATAATGATTGAAATTCTAAATTAGAAAAAGAGATTAAATTCATCCAAAAACTCTAACAATTCAGAAGGAAGAGAATAACAATACTTTAATAATGAAGAAATTTAAAAAGCAAACAGAAGAATTTGCTAAAATTCTTCTAATCAGTTCAAATAAAATTAAAAAGCGTAACATAAAAAAAGCGAATTTTCAGATTATGAAGAGGATTCGTTTTAGAATGAATATCAAGATTAATACAATAATGAATAAATAAAACGCTAAATGTAGCAAAAAATAGATTACTAAATAAGTTAGATGAGTTAAATGAGCTAAGACTCCTTCTCAAATAAAAACCAATCAATCTATAAAAAAACTAAAGTAGATTAAGAAGATGTAAACTTAATATCTCTTCTAAATGAAGATGATGCAGATGATAATTTACTTGATCTCATTCAAAAAATAGAAGAAGATGAAATAGTAAAAAAAATGAAAAAAGTTCAATAAAAATAACCAAATAATTTAATGATAAATTAAGATATTTACAACAATAGACTTTACTAAAATAAGTATTAATATTGATTTTTTTTATTTATACTTATCAATAAAATTCCATAAATTAATTCAAAACAAAATAAACTTTTAAAATATTTACAAGCTTTTAATTTATAAAATTTCATAAGATTTTCAACAAATTTTTAAAATTAAATAGTTAATATTAATTTTTTTAAATCATTTTTTTAAATTTCTTTAGAAATAATTTTTTAGATTGAGTTAGAGTCAAATTTCTAGTAAATTATATCTTAAAATGTTATGATATATAAAATATTTAATGATAGATAATTTTATTTAATTTAATTAATTTATTAAATTATAATCTAAATAATTTTGTTTTGAAAAGAAAGTGAAATTAAATCTAAATGTTTTAACTAAATTAATTTTTAATAAATATTAAATCAAAAATAATAAATTGTTGTCGATTTTCTTTAAAAAAAACATAAATATTTATTGCTTATAGTAAATGTATTTATATTTATTTAAACGTTTTATTATGAAAACCTCTATTGATTAATTTTGTAATATACTACTTAATTTACTTATTTGAATTCTACAAAATCAACTTTTTAAAATGTTATGATTAATATAATTTTTTTTCATTTAGAAATAACCAATTGATTAATTTTAAAATTATTTATTAGATTATTATGTAAATAATTTTGTTTTGATCAGAAACTAAAATTATATCTAAATGCAAACAGTTTATGATATGCAGATGTTGAAGTAGAAATTATAAACTTTTGTAGATTTTCTTTAAAATAAAGTTTATTATAATTTATGATTTTAATAAATGTAATGTTAAATATTTATATTTATTTAGTTAATTTTTTATGAAAATCTCTCTCTATTTATTGATTAATTTGAGAATACTACTTAACTTACTTAATTGAAATTGATTATGCTAACTCTTCTTTAAATTTTTGATAGATCTCAAATTAATCCAAGATAATTTAGAAGTAGTAGAAATGAACAAAGAAGGAAAACAAACATAGAAATAATCTAATGTGAATAAAGTAAAATCTTTATTGAAAGGCAATACAGATGAAGAGATTTTAAATCAAATATTGCACTAATTTATAGCAAAATAGCAGATTATAGAGCAAGAATGTCCATCGTAAATATTGATTAATCATTATATAATATATTAAAAATAAAAAAAATTTTAATTATTAAACGAAGACGAAAGGAAGATTATGAAAAGATAATATTATATATGGGACAGGCTTTGCAATGTTTGGAGGTTATAGACTTAAATGATATGTTTAGATAAAAAAAGTTTACTTTTAAGGCTAATAGCTTACTGTAAAATACATAGCTTTAAGAAAAAATGGATGTAAAGATTACAAGAAGATTTGAAAATTATATGACAGAAATTTAGAAAAGAATGTAAAATAAATGAAGTTAAAAGCGATTGCTATTATTAATTTTCTTTTATTTTAATAATTAGAGCAAAATATGAAAGTTATGAAGAATTCATTAAAAAGCATTTTGAATAAGTAGAACATTTATTACAAGAGATAGAATCAAAGTCAATTTTAACTTAATTGCTTAATCTAGAAGTAATTAATATCAATATTTATTTATTTTTTGTACTGAAAATATTTAAACTTTTAAAACATTCAAAAGATAGATGAACCAAAATAAATATCGTAAGAAAATGTCTCAGAAGTACCATAACAACCAAAAATCTAGAAGACAGATAAAAGGGATTCACACATCGAAAAGAAAACTTCAAAAGATAATAAAAACGGAGATGAAAGTGAAAGTGAAGAATTAAAATAATTAAAGAAAAATATAAGTAAAGAAATGAAGAAATTATGTTAATTAGAGGAAGAATATTTCACTAAATTAGAACTCATTAAAGATATTAAATAGAATTTTACTCCATTCAATTCAGATGTAAATTACATACATTAACATTTAATTAATTTCATTTAATATAATTTTATTTAATATTTAACAAAAAACATTTTTAGTCACATTTTAAAAAACTAAAATAAAATAAAAATGAATTTTTTATATGTAAATTTATTTAATTTTCTTGAAAAAAATTGCATTTAAACAAACAAAATCCATATTAAATTTAATTTTCTTGAAAAATATTACATTTTTAGTCAAGAAAATAAATCAGCTATTTATTTATTTCTTTCACTAAATAAATTATAAATTGATTGTAAATAAAAATTTGTAATATTTCAATAAAATAATAATTTTTTTTTCAAATAGAGACAAGTTTTATTTTATTTTAAAATCATAAAATTTGAAATAAAAAAATATAATTAAATATTTACCTTTAAAATTTTATCTGTACAAATTTTTTGAAGTTTTAGAGCTAAAATTTTCATGATTGAATATTTTAATTCTCTCTTATTAATTTATTTTTATATGAGAATATTTTTAATTTATTTTGAATTAAATTTGTTAATATATTAATAAAAATTGAGCTAAATCTTCATAATTGAATATTTTAATTCACTCTTATTAATTTATTTATAATTGAGAATATTTTTAAATTATTTTGAATTAAATTTGTTAAAATAATAATAAAAATAGGATATGAGATTAGAATATTGGAAGAAAAGAGTTGGTATTGAAATCTGAGCCAAAATATTTGAAAAGAAAAATAAATTATTTATCGATAATATATTCTATTGAATTAAAAATAGCAAATTAAATTAAACTTAAATACACGTAAAATTTATGAGAGTAAGACAAATTAGTACTTTATAAGTAAATAAATAAAATATAATCGTATTGATAATAAATTATCAGCATATATATTACTTGACAGAAAAGAAACAAAAAAGCCAAATACTTTAATTGGTTAAATCAATAGATAAAATGAACAAGTGAAAATAGATATTGATGAATAGATAGATAGTATTATTTTTTATAAATTGGTTGGTTTAGTTGATTGATATATTTATTTAACTATTGTTTAGGCTATTAAAATAAGATTTAATTTGATACTTTTGAAACGGTTAGTGGAATATTTTAATTATTTTATATTTAAATTAAATATTTTATTTATTAATTATTCAAAAATATTCTTATCTATTTATTGATATATCTTATGATATTTCCTTCATTTTATTTATACAATTTTGTTTTCATACATTTATTGTTTTTTTCTTCACTCCTATTTTATTTATTTCCTTCGTTGCTTTTATATTTGTTCATTTTCATATCAAGCCAGCCTGTCTTTGGTGCCAGAGTTAGATTATTACTTATTGTAGCTCAGGTGGGTAGTTATTTTGTTATAAGAAGCTCTGGAGATCTCTCACGTCATTGAATAAATCAACCATTTCAATTAATTAGTTCAGAATCATTTAGTCCTGGTTTTATTATTAATTATTGTATTGCATATTATTTTATTGGTAGGGTGGATTGTATTGTGGCTAAGCTGCTTGTTAAGCATATTATTAGTTTTGAATTCCTTATTGGTATTAGTTTTAAAAGATAATTTATCCCTGCTGGTTTTGTGGTGGTGGTACGTATTATCCTTATTATGCTGGAACAATAAGGTTTTATTATTCATTTTACTCTTCTTCGCTCTCTTCAGCAAAGTTGAATCTGCATAGAGGGCATGTCATATTAACATTAAGCCAAGACATAATACAATCTTTGTGGAAATGATGTAAATCGTTGCAAGGCAAGATGGTAATTTCCTCGTCTATCACATAATCCATTCTACATATGGTACATTCAGTGTCCCCTTAAACTACTCCCTTCTTAAACTTCAAATTCTTAAAGTTTTTAAATATTTGATTTCTTTTTCTTTTCTTCTTACAGTTCTTGTAAATCATGTAAGGGAAGTAAATGAACAGCGCAAGAGGCAAAACTAATTTATTTAAATAAACATTAATTAATTATTTCATTATTTTTGATAAAAGATTAATTATTGATTAAATTTATTTTTGAGCATCACTTAATAATTAACATTGAATTATATTTATTTATTTTATTTCTCAAAAGCTGATCAAAGCCTAGATGGTTCTAATTAAATTAGTATCTTTTCTTAATCATAGTCAATATTAAAAATGGTCGAATTTATTTATTTTGAAATAATTTTTTTATTTTTGTTTCAGTAATTTCTTTTATTCTTTTAACATTTAATAAGAAAAAAGTTTGATTTTTTTACTAGCTTTGCAAAATTTATATTTTTATCAAAAAAAGTAATAATTTGGGCCAAAATTTTTTATTCATAAATATAAGTGAATTTTGTTTTGATTGGAAATGTAATCAGAAACGAGAAGTTATGACTTGTTTGTTTCCTTTTTGATGCTTATTGCTCGTCTATCAATGATAAAATGAAATATAAAATTACCAATAGCAATGATGAGAATCAAATCAAATATCTATCTATTACAGGCTATGACAAAGATAATAGAAAGATAAACCCACCAAGTGAGGGCATAGTCACAGGATTGAGATGGTGATTGGTTATAGTTATTCGATATCCAAATTTAGAAGTAATTTCCACTAAAGAAAACTACCATGCCATACACAACATAGGCTAGAGTTACTAAAGATTTTATATAGTATGCCCACTTTAAAAGAGATGTTCTTTTATAATAATAATCAAGGAATTACTTCTCGAGTGAGCGACGAATCTAAGTTCTCTACCTATCAGTGTAGTGCTATTCGTATTCTATTTGGCGAAGCTCGTTTTCTTCAGGAGAGCGAAACTCGCCCAATTTTTAGCAAATATCAAGTTTATATGCTGATGAGTGAAACTGAGAAAACACACAGAGATGATAAACAGCTTTAGCAAAAAAATAAAATCCCCATTGATAATTCCAATATTATAAATCAGACATTTCGTCACAGCGCTTACTATAAACTAATTGGGATAAACCTCCCATACCTGCGTCACAAAGAATGACAGCAATTAAAAAAATTCTATTATCATTAAATATTGAGATGAATAATTTAGACATTTCGTAATTAGAATCATCATATACTTCTTCTTCTTCTAGGTTTTCTTCTTCCATCTCATCTTCATTTTCGTGCTCATTAGCATTTTCGTGACTCATATTTAATGAATTATTCTAATTTTAGTTGCCATTACCCAATAAAAAGTTAATTTATTGGGCATTAATACCTGTACGGGCATCTGAGCTTGCTAAGCCATCATTTGCAAATGCCACAGTGTGTCTTTAATTAACTTAAGCTTAATTATCAGCATTGGAGTTAAGTTCTAAAATGGAATTAGATTTCTTAATTCCTTGCTAAACATTATATTATTAAGGTAAATCTATAGCAGTTTATGCTCTTCTTCCCCTTTGTTAGGCTGCATCAACTTCAACATCCAGCAAAGGAGCTCTTATTTAATTATTTATATTATCGTCCATAATCTTCAGCAATTGATTTTTAGCGAAGCTTCAATAAAAATTTATAGTCAACTTTTCTTTTTTAAAGCGTTTTGGAGGTATATTACTAACTAACTAATTAACAAACAAACTATTTTCTTAATATTTTCGCTAAATAGGTTATGATTTATATTCAATCAACTAATTAATACAATAATAAATTATTATTGTAAAAAATGCCCAATTAAAAATAATAATAAGAAATTCTTTGTTTGTTTTCATCTATTTTAATAAAATCCAATTGCCTGCCTGAGCAGACGAGTTTATTTGTTAACAAAAATTATTTGCATCATATTTTTAAATAATAGAATGATCAATTATAACTCAAAATGATTTATGTATTGATCTCTTTCATTAAATTTAAAGATTTCTTTTATTTTGATTAAATTTAGTTGCTATTTCTGATGTTTTTAGTTCTAAAATTGAAAAATTTATTTTGTTACTTTCAATTTTTTTGAATCAAGAGATTATAAAAAAGTTCATAAATCTTACTCAAGTATTTAGAATTTTAATTTCATTTATAGCTTCTCTCCCTCTTTAATTTTTTCCACCAATAATTCTAAAAAGCAGTAAATATCTGCAATCATTCAGTCAAAATTCAAATATTTTTAAAATTGGTTTTATTCATCCTATTATCTGTAATTAAATTAAGAAAATTCAGGAAGTAATTAATTAATATAAAAATTTTTAATTAAAACTTTTTTAATAAGTAAAATAAATTACTCAAAAAATATAGGTTTAATTGTTATATTTTAAAATTAATAAATTCAATTATAATTTTTTAATAGGAATTTTTATTTTGAAAATATTTAATCTAAAACATAATCAATATTCATATTGAGCTTTAATTATTCAAGGTTGTTTGTTTTTTACTTATTAAACTAATTTAAATATTATCTAACATTTATGTATTAGTTATTTTCTTGTTTATTATGAAGATATTTAAAATAATGCTTATTTGTTTATATTTAACTTAAAACAAAATCAATATTTTTTTAGATTTAATTATTCAAAGTTATTTACTTATTATACTAATTTAATTCTACTAATAGTTCTATATTAGTTATTTTCTTATTTATTATGAAATTATTTAAAATAATGCTTACTTGTTTATATTTAATTTAAAACAAAATCAATATTTTTTTACAGCTTTAATTATTCAGAGTTCTTTTTTTATTTATTAAATTAATTTAAATATTAACTAAAATTTATATATTAGTTAGTTATTTTCTTGGTTATTATGAAGATATTTAAAACAATGCTTACTTGTTTATATTTAAACAACTATTAATTATTATTATTCATCTGTACACCCTAATCTTCGGATTAAACTCAATATATATATATATTATGAAAATATTTAAAACAATGCTTACTTGTTTATATTTAATTTAAAACAAAATCAATATTTTTTAAATCTTTAATTATTCAAAGTTTGTTTTTTATTTATTAAACTAATTTAAATATTAATATATCAGTTAGTTATTATCTTGTTTATAATCAAGATATTTAAAATAATGCTTATCTGTCTGTTTAAATGTAATTTAAAACAAAATCAATATATTTTTAGATCTTTAATTATTGAAAGTTATTTACTTATTTTTCTAATTTAAATATTAACTAACATTTGAATATTAGTCATTTTCTTGTTTATTATGAAGAAATTTAAATAATGCTTATTTGTTTATATTTAATTTAAAAAGTAATTAATATTTTTTTAGATCTTTAAATAATTATTTTCCTATTAATATGAAGATAGTTAAAATAATGCTTATTTATTCATTTCAAAATAAAATTAATTATTATTGAATACGAATTTAGGTGATGATTTTAACTTAGAATGGGGTTATTTATAAATGGTAACATGAAATAAAATTAATTTTTTTGATAAAAAGTATTAAATTTATTATTTTAATAAAAAAAAGTTTGCTTTAATTACTATATTTTAATTATAAATTCAATTTTTATTTTTAAATGTTATATTAAATTTTTCCAATATTATTGAAAACATAATAAAATATATTTTAGAATTTTGCTTATTAAAAATAACTTATGTGCCAATCGAATTCACCTTTTAAAAGCAGTTATTTATTTTGA
Organism: Tetrahymena malaccensis 436; assembly: GCA_000231845.2. Taxonomy (NCBI): domain Eukaryota; phylum Ciliophora; class Oligohymenophorea; order Hymenostomatida; family Tetrahymenidae; genus Tetrahymena; species Tetrahymena malaccensis. The sequence continues at coordinate 86,536 of JH720132.1, read as the reverse complement.
AAAAGATAAGATAACATTTATTTTGAAAAAGATAAGATAACATTTATTTTGAAAAATAAAAGATAACATTTATTTTTTCATATCAAAATAAATTAATTATCAAACATCATTTAGTGATCTTAATATTCATTTCAATTTGGAATGGGATTACTGTTAAAAGATAATATGAAATAAAATTAATTTCTTAAAAAAGGGATTAAATTTATTTTAAGGTAATTTTAAATTAAGATTTTGTTTCAAAAAACAATTTAAAAAGTTAAAATTTTTTAAATTTGGCATAAAAAAAGATTGTTTCGAAATATTAATATTCCAAAAAATAAATAATAATTTTATTAATTTTTAAATTATTTGAATTAAAAAGAGTTTAAGAATGAACTAATCTTTTATTTAATAGGATTTTTTCAGTTCCTACTCAATTAAAATAAAATATCATTAAGGCTATTTTAATTAAAAATTACTTTAATTTAAAACAATTTTATAAAAATAACAAATAAATTTCCTTTATTGAAAAAATGAATTAGGCTATTTTAACTTAATTACCATTAACAATAACAAGGAGTTCAATTTAATTTTAGTTATATAAACATAAATAATTAGTTTTTTAAGTTGATATCAATTCATTTATAAAATAGAGATATTTTTATTAACTTTTAAATAAAACAAAGAATAAAAGAATAAAAATATATTTTATTTTTATTAAATAATATAAAAATATCCTTGTTTGTTTACTGCAAATAAAGCTAAAATAAAAAATAAATGTTTTTTCTTTCTTTTAGATAGCTCTATTTATCTGTACTTTGATAAGATGCAAGAAAGCTTATTATATTGTTTATTATATTTAAATATTTAATTTACTGAAAAATTTAGCTAACTTAACTTAAATTAGTAATTGTATAGCTTTGAAAGTAAGCTTTATAGAAATAAAAAGCTTACAACTAATTTTAAATTAAATTATTTTTGCAAAATTTAAGAAGCAAGTTAATTTTTATTTTGAAAAAGAATTAAAGAATATATGGCAAAAATAAAAATTTATTTTTTTATAACAAATATTTATTATTCTGTTTAATAAAATCTAATTAGTAATTGCATACATATCTCACCTAGTATGCTTTTAAGAAATATCCTTTGAAGGAATAGTATTTATTTTTTACCTTCATCTTCAAAAAACATGCAAAAATTATTAATTAATATATATTATTGTTTTTAATTTACTTTTATCTAAAAATTGTTTATCAGGAATATATACTTTATCATTATATTTATTATAAATAATAAAAATATTTTAAAAATTAATCAATCGAAACTTGATAAAGATAAATAAAGAATGGTAGGTAAATCTGTAAAAGCGAAAGGATTTGAAATCAAAATAAAATAATCTACTTATATTTTTTATTATCTAATTAAAAAATGATTAGAGACAGTTTCAATCTTATAAATATTAATTTTTATTATTAATTATAAAATAAATGTTTAAGAATAAATAAATTATTAAACAAAATAATAAGAAAAGCCTTTTATTTATTTGCTTAGTCTTAATTTCTTCTTGCTTTATTTAAAAACATACATGCATACATCTTTATAAAGTTATCATGTTTTGAGTTTTAAAAAATTCATTATAAACTTGAAATTTTATTTTTTAAGTTAAAATCTAAACCATTTTATTATTTAAAGAATTAAATAAATATTATCATTAATATTAAATGATGATAAATGAATTAAATAATAAAATTAATCAAAAACGAAATAGTAGATGAATCTATCTGGAACAATCTTTTTTATTTAATAATCTGCAAGGTGGAAATTTAAAACTTAACCAGCAATTAAATTAGAAGGCTTTACAAAAGAAAAAAAGTTGATTTCAAATATAGCTTATACATTAAGTTATTAAAATTAAAGAATATCGTTTTTTTGTTTGTTTCTATTTTTGTAATGTTAAAATTTCTTTGGTTTTTTTATAATAATTTTCAAAAGATTTTTTTGGCAAAATAAATTACGCTTAATATTTGCATTAAGATTTACAGAAAAAAACAAAATTTTATGAATTAAGAAGTTTATGTGTAATATAAATAAGAGTTATTTGGTAAATTATATTTGCACTGATTTATGCAAACATGAATTTATTATGGATATTTGTGTGATGCCGCTGATCATATATATTTATATATAATTTTGCATCTGATGAATGCAGTGATAGTTTGAGAGTCACCATAAGATTATATTAAATAATTTGTCACATTTATTACATTTATAGGACAAGAAATTAGAAGAAAGAAATAATCAAATAGCTTTTGATTTGACTTTCTATCTTTTTTCACATCATACAACTAGAAAAAAAGTTAAAGATAATTAATATTAAATTACAACTTCAAGTCTGCAGTAAACAAAAAAAGTAATTAATTAAAATATAAACATCTAAAATTTATATATCAGCCAACAAAAAATATATGGAAACGGGATTGCAATAGTCCAACCAAATTTACTTCGCTTCTCCAAAATAAAGCGAAAATTCTAGTTAAACACTCTAGCTCATTCAAGTAGATGATGTGAATGTCTGCTACAATTAAGATTTCCAACAAAAAAATGATCAGAAGTTAGCTCTTAATCAATAAGCAAAACAGCAAATAATACAGTTTGATTAAATGAATAATGACAGCAATTTCTCCTAATAGGAGTAGTACCGTTAGTTTTTAAATTAAAACTAAGTGTTAAATTATTAATACCAATGTTCTATTAACTCGAGTACTGACACCCTTTCTTCTTCGCAATCATCTTATGAGTGCAGTTATTACGATGGAGTGAAATATAGCTAAGTTAAGCAAGAGAATCGCAAGGGAAGCGGTGACAGTACTTCTGATTAAATAGAAGAAAATAATGAAATGGGTATCGAATATGATGACTACACAAATGAATCCTATAATTATCCTGAGTATAGTGAATAAGAGGAGAGAATTGAAGAGGAAAACAATAAAGTTATGATTGACCGCTTAAATAAGCAGCAAACTTTTGTGTTTTCAATGGATTAAAAAGAGAATAGTGAAGTTGAATTCAAGTACTTACCACTAAATAAAAATTTAGCTGATGAAAGAGAATTTTATATGTACGGGGATATTATCCTTGAAAGAAATTACAGTTATAACGCTGAGAAGGCAATCAATTCATTTTGTCATTGGAAATATATAAACAACGCTGAAACTAAATCTAATTTTATCAAAATCTTGGCTAATAACAAGAGCTGTTGTGCTGAAAATTTCAACTCTGCAATCCAGATTTACAGATCCTATTAAAATCAAGATATATACAAGATTACTTAGTTATTAGAGGGATTTAGTTTTATGTTTAAATACGTGAAGCAGGGTTTGGAAAAATAAGCAGAGTATATAGAGATGTTTAGCAAATACGAGGTATTGATGAAAAGATAACAATTATTTGAGTAGTTAAGCGATGAATATCTTTCTAAAATACCCTAAGATAAATTTTTTTTGGCTATTAAAAACCAGCCTAATTTCAAAGAAGGTCAAATGGAGGGCTCTAGAATATGCTTTTCAAGAAGTCTGCTCAAGCTCGTTAATATGCCAGAAGAGAAATTTATAAACCTGATTTTAAGAAATAAGGCTCCTGAATTTTTTGGATGGCAATTAAGATTGATGTTTTTAAGAAATAAGCTAACTAAATACTTAAGATAGTCAGATGATTAGGAGATTCTTGAAGGAGACCTTTTAACGAGAGATGGTCTGAGAATACCATCAAAAGTAAAGAAAGAAATAATAAAATTTGATATCGATAAGCTCGTCCCCTAGTTAACTTTGGAACCTTTCTAAGAGACAGTTGTACTTTACTACTTTGAGATAGATTAAAACACACTAAATCAAATAAACTACATGAGAAATAACTACAATATCGAAGAATTAAGTTACGACGAAGAAGATTTCTACACATATTCATTGGAAACACAAGCTTTCCTTGAACTTTATTATTCAAATATAAACAGTTCATCAACAAAATACCAAAAGAAAAAGTAAAACAAAAAAGCATCAGAATTTAAAGGAGGCGATTGTAATAATGAATGAATGAACAGAAAATACGTCTCATAAAAACTGAATTGAATCAATTAATTAATTAATTAATATTAGAAAAAATCTAATTGAGAATGTAAAAAAGTTGAATTGAAATAATTAATATATATATTAGAATAGTAGTTGTCATAATAACGAGTAACATTAATTAATAAATAATAACTAACTAATTATACTTATCATAAAAGATCAGTACTAACTAACTAAATACTACAACCAAAACTATTAATTAAAGGATAAATAAATAAATAAATAAAAAAAGCAAAACAAACAAATAAACTACTAATAATTTTATTGAATTCTCTTAAAACAAAAATAATAGCAAATTTACTTAATCTTTTTAAGTTAGGTTTGGTATAGATAACTTTGTTTATTTGTTTGCTTGTTTGATGGACTCAGATGCTTGTATAAACAAATGATTATACTTATTTTCAATAAAGGAGAATAGTATTTTATATTAAAAATGGGTATCAAAAATAATTTTGTAATTATCTTAAATATATTAAAATATCAAAAATTAGTAAATTCCATATATTTAATTTACATATTTGTAATTTAATTAATTTTATATAATCTCTTTGATAAGAAATCTTATAAAAAAAAATTAATTTCTTATCCCTCACAATTTTTATTTTCTTTTTTCCCTTATTTTTTTATTATTTGGCTGATTATTCTGTTTAGATCTTAATTAAGATTACTCCAATCTACTTTTTAATATGTTAAATTTGTGTTTTAATTAATAAAATACCTAAAAAGCATAATTTTAACCATTCATTTAGTATCCTTTACAGGAAGATTTACTTTACTTTCTTTGGTATATTTTTCGAACAAACCACTCTTTCGTTTTCTGCGCTTTCTAAAAAAATAATAATTATCATCCTAAATAGGAAATTAGTTCGAAGAATTCAATACAAATAAAGTAAGAAAGAAATATAAGATGGATTATAAATGGTCTGTTAAGAATTATTAAGATTAATAATAAAAAAACAATTACAATTTACACCTTAAAAAATTACATCACTTTTATTACTTTTAATGATTTTTCTAAGTAAATTTAATTAGAAATTTTGAAAAAAGATAAATTCATACACTCTTTTATCTTTCAGTAACTTAAACAAATCAATTCAAATTAGTTCTCTCAAAATCTTATAAAATCTAAAATCTAATCTTAAATCTTCTGCAAGGCGATAAAAAATTCTTTCTCTTAAGGAATTCTCTAAATAAAATTTTATTGATAAAGTTTTACTTTTTTTATATTTTTGTATTAATATTATTTACCATTTCAGAGTTCTCTTAGTAGCCGCTGCCATAGTTCACTATGAATGAAAGAAAATACTTCGTGTCTAACTCTCGACAAAATAATTTTCTAGACAGGATATTAAAGAAGATAGACAAAAAAGCATCGAAAGTATTGATTACTACTCTGCTGTTTTCTGTACATGAAAGTAATTATTGGCTATTATTTTTAATAAAAACATTTCTAAAGATAGAACTAGCTACTGCGAATTTCGATAAGCTACTAATATTGCTCGTAGAATAATTTGTATCTTTCACACTCACACAATTTCTAACTGTATTAATAAATTTATTCAGTAAGCAATACGCTTCTTCCTCCTCTTATTCATAATTATGTTAACCATTTTCTACTTACACCTAACCGCGTTAGTCTAAAATACTTTTTTCTTTTTTCAGGGTTGACATTTATTCATTAAACTGATGGCTTTTTGAATATTTATTCTTTTTTTCAGTTGAGAGTTCATGGCGAGCTTTTTTTGACCATTTCTAATCTCTAGATAACTCTTTTTCTAAATATGTATCGATTTAATTTTAAATCAATAAATGATAATCTTTTAGCGACAATACCGATTTATCTTGGCAAAGACAAACATCAAAATATTACTCAAAACTTTAAAAAATACTTTTTTCGTTTTTAAATTTATTGATTTTACTTGAAAGTTTGTTTGAGGAGCTAAAAGCCCATATTGTAACATTTAAATTTAATTTCGTTTTTAGCTAATCGAAATAAATCTCTTAGTTCTACAAGATTTTACTGAGTTATTCCGATTGTTGTTTAGAAATATCTTGAATATTTTTTATCAAAAGAATGCTGTTATTTGATTTTATAAGAGATGAAGCTATGTCAGATTAAAAAAGACAATCAAATACATTGAAACTTTGAATTTAACCAAAAGTCATCAATACTTCTTCAATTATACCATCAGCAAATTGACTTTCACATTAAAAATGAATATTTAATTGGCTGAATTAATCTTAAATATTAAGATTATTTTTAAGAATCTTATTTGAATTAGCAAGGACGTAACTCATAACTAATGCAGTTTTCAATTGCAAAAAGCTGAATTTTGCACTTTCATTGAAAAATGAATCAACTGCAAACATTAACTATTTAAATTAAAAATGAAAGTTCTGGTTTTCTTCATTACAATTTTATTTCATTTAGCTTTGAGTTTGTTCTTGTTAAGCAATACAATCAAATAAACTAACCTAGTTAATTAATTGTTAGTTAAATTAATCATTAACGTCTTTAACATTTATAGAAATAGTGCAAGCAAACAAATATTCAGTAACATTCAAAGGTTTGAAACCTGTTAGAAAGTCATTCTTCGTTTATCTATTACTAGTTGCAAGTGAATAATAAGCAATGCAGCTATATGTTTGATTTAATGAAAGGCTGTTGCAGTATTGCTTTTCCACAAACATTTCAACAAGTTTTCCTTCTTATTTTTCAAAACCACTAAATGAATTACTTCTGGCCAGATAATTTCTCTCTGGAATATATATAAGTACCTTTTGACATAACTCCAGTTTACTTTTTTCTTTATCTTCGTACATTTCTTAGTGACATAAATCACAGCTTAAATTTTTTATTAAATTAGAACTTTATTTATTAAACGAGGATGATTAGTTGTTCTCAATAATATGAAGAATTAAGTTAGTGTTGTAAAGTTTGTAATCATTATTGCAATTACAACTATAAGAATATCTCTTAATAGAATAATAATTCTCTAAAGGGTAAATTTTTAAAACTTGGAAATACTCAATAAGCACTAGCTATCCTTGCATTAAAGAATCCTGCTTTAAAGAATTCTGAAGGATACATTTCTATGCATAAATATTTAGACTATTACTAAGATTCCCATTAATGATCTCAATATCTGGTAGTATTTGTTCTTGTCTTATTGTAATATTTTTCAAATATTTATCTTCTAATAAAGTCTTTAAAACGTAATCTCTTATTAAGGAATCTAAATTAGGATAGTTTTGCTAAATATAAACTGAGAGATTTAAGTCTTAGTCATTCAGTTATATGATATCTAATTTCAAATTGCACTTAAAAACAAATAAACTACTATCTGCTAACTTTTAATCTTTTAAATCTTAAATCTTATTATGAACTTCAATATTAAAGTCAACGTCTTATTCCAAAAATTTAATAAATTTCTCCATCTATCTACCTGCTTTTCCGAAATAATTCGCTTAGCAAAAATTTGAATTATAATAAATTAATTACATCAATCAAATAAATACCCACCACTCTAAAAATTAATAATATAACATTTTTGACTAGTTTTCAGTCTAAATTTCAGAAAAAAATTTGTTGATCTGATTCATTTTGGAAAGGGTATTTTTTAAATATCATAGCAAATAAATTATATTATTTCAAGTAGAATTGATTCATTTTTTATGTTTTAACTGTTAAACATGTTTGAAATTTTTAAATCATCAAAATTTTATTAAAAGTCTAAAATAAGATAAAATTTGATAATAACTTATTTGTTAATATGTAAAATCTATGATTTCTAATTAATGGTTATTTAAGAACATCAGTGATAATAAAGATTCTAAAAATTAAGGTCAAAACTTTTAAAAATAATTTTTATTTTCATAATAATTTTAATTTTTGTTTAATACATCTACTAATAGTGTTTATTTTAAGCTATAAGGTTCATAGCTAGACATATAATATATATAGTAAAACAAGACCTCCAACCCAACCCACATATACAAGTATAATTCATTTCCATATATATCCTAAAATGGATATATATGGAAATGAATTATACTTGTATATGTGGGTTGGGTTGGAGGTCTTGTTTTACTATATATTATAATTTGTATACTAAATATATAATTAAATTTAATTTCTAAAAAAATTAAAATAGTCATCTAAAATAAAATAGTTTATAAAATTTGAAGATAAAAAAGCTTAAAAAAACTGAGAAAAAAAAGATCTAAGAAAATTTTTTATATCAACATTAAAGAATTTTATTAGCTTAAAATAATTTTTTACGATTATAAAAACATAAAGCATTAAACTCTAGTATTTACTCTTTTATGGAATTCCCAGCTAATTAAAGAAAATGGATGGATAGATAGATAGATAGATGGATGCATATTATATAAATATATAATTTAATTGATTTTTTTATTTACATGATTAATTTAGTACTAATTTGTTATTTCTTACAATTTTTTCAACAATCAAAATCAGCTAAAGTAATTTTTGGAGCCTTTACCACTGTAATATGCTCCTTGGTATTCATTTGGTTTATTATATCTTTCTTGCTTTTAGTATTATTAGGGATATCCCATTTGATGATCAAACTAATCTTTTTTGAGAGCTTAAATCTAATTGAAATTAAAAAATTAAATATTTTTTTTTAATAAATGAATTTAAAATTAATTACCTCTCTATCTTTCATACTTAAGATTGATTTTAATTCTTCTAAGTCTCTTGATTTATGTTAGGTATTGAACTACATATTTTAGTGAAGACTCTAATAAGAACTTCTTTAAGTAATCTAAGTAGATTGCTATTATGAAGAGGAAGTGTATCCATGCAATTAATTGATAATTTCTTCCATCTGATACTCCATATCTTCTACCAAATGATTGATTTCTATATCATCATAATATCTCTCTTTGATATAACCAGAAACAGATTTACTGATGTCATTTAACATAGTGACCTAAACTTGCAAACTTATTAGTTCTTATCTTCTACTGTGCTAGAATTGTTTCATTTCCTTTATTTTCTTTTCATAGTATTCAATATTTTGTTGCATCTTAAACTTTAAATTTTAAACATTTTCTGAACCATCTTGATTATTATTTAATTCCATTCTCATTTTATCAATAATAGACTATATTTATAAATAATTTTCTCATTAAATCTAAAATATTATTAATTAAATCATTACTTCCATTTCTTAAATTTTCTTTTCTTATATCATATTCTATGATTTTTAGTGTTCTAGTTAAAGTGAAAGATTTCTTTTTTCAGAATAAAATTACTAAGCTTGTTTCTCAATGCTATCTTTAACTTCATTTTGCAATTTACTTTTTAATTGTTAATTCTCCTATTCAACACTCTTTAGATTAAATAAATCATAAATAAATTAATATTTATTTTAAATTTGTTTTCTTAATAAAAATATTTTAAATATTCTAGCCAAATTTTTTGTTTTATTTTTTGTAATAAACCAATATACAGTTTACGTTTAATTTTTTTGAAACCAAATTAAAATAAATAAATGATATAATTTATAAAAAATTATAAAATAATATTTTTACTCAAAAAATAAAAAAAAAACTAATTTATTTATTTATAAAAAAATAAATTTATTATCTTTTTCTTTTAAATAAAATATTATTTAGCAAGGTTTTTTAAATAGATTTTATTTAAGTATTTTTATTTTTATAAAAAAATAGCTATAAAACCTTGTTTAATTTTAGAGAAATTGAATTTTTATTAATTTTTAATTTTATTTAGCAAGTTTTTAAAACATCCTTTTGAAATACACGATAATTTGGCTTGCTTAGTTTGAATAGGTTTTTTATTCTAAATAAGAAATTTTTAAAAAGCAGAAAAAATGTTTATATTTTTATTGATATTAAAAATAATATTTGAAAATTTAAAAGAAATGAACTTACCTAAATTACTTCGTTAAGCTCTTTAATGGCTTCTTCTTTCTGATTGATAATTTGGCTCTTTTCTTTGGCTATTTATTCAAAGTTAGAACACTTCGTCTACACCTTTTCAAGTTCGTTGTTTGTTTCTTCTAGAGTTTAAGTCAATGTAAAGATGTTATCTTTAGCATCCTCGAATTTTTATTTGTAGGATTCGAACTGATTTTGAATAAATGTATTTGACTGAGCTGATTGCTTATAGCTTTAAATCTATTCTTAGTAGTTTTGAATTTCGTTTTATTTTTTATTGTCGTTATCAAGTAGCACTTGCTTTTCTGTTTAGAGTTATTCAATAATTTTTTCAAATTCCTCTATTTTTAGTGAAAATTAGTTGTTATTATGGTTTATTTGGTCTTTCAATAACGAAATTTATTCTTTAAGTTCTTCATTTTGCTCTTTCAATTGAATATTTGAACTATTTTTTTCTTTTTGAAGCTTTTCAATTGTTGATTTTTATTCTTGCATTTATTCATTAAGCTGCTTATTTTGTTCAATCAACATCATTCTATGATTTTCAATTTGCTCTTTTAAAAGCTCCATTTATTATAATGATTCATTAATTTATTCTATTTCTTGGTCTTTTTATTTATTTTCTTCTTAAAGATATTCGTTTTACTCCTTTAATTGCTATTGCTCATACTAATTTTATTGCTTATTTGCCTTTTACTCTGCTTCAGTGAGCTCGTCTTCTAGTTTTTCGTTTTCCGATTTTAGCTTTTCTATAAAATCAATAAGATTTGCCTTTTCTGCTTTAAGGTCCTCAAGATCATTTCTGTCAAATCTCAGTACTTCGATTTAATCTTTTAATGACTAATTTTCTTGCTCAAGTTCTTAACTTCTTTCTTTTATCTAAATAACCTTTTAAAACTCAGTATCCTTTTATAAATTAAGTAATTTTTCTTCTTTTTCTAAGAGCTTCTATTTGATAACCTAAATTATTTAATTATTTATTTATTTTTTGGGTTAATAAAAATGATTTTAATTAATTTTCATGTTAAGTTACTTGTAATTCCATGTAAATATCAATGTGACTCAGATTTTGAGAAGAATTGCCTGTTTTAAAAAAATTCATAAAACCGTATTCACTCAATTTTCTTTCTAACTCATTTTTTAAAATAGATATTTAGGATCTTTATTCTTCTGAATTTAGCATTTCTTTATGAAGATTTTATTCTAAATATAAAATTTTTTCATTTGCTTTTTCTAAATCAGTTTCTCTATTTGAATTACTTGTAATTGAGTGGTATTCATCTTAAGAAAAATGCTATTAATTAGGTAAATTTTTCATATTTTCTTTGTTAGAAGAATTGCAATACACCCTGTTTGAATTCAAAGGTTTACCCTTAACAGGGATATTAGGACACATTTAATTAATAGTAAAGCTATTCTTTAATGGCTAAGGAGGAAGTTAACTGTCAAATATTCTTTTCCTATTTGTATTATTTTAATTTGAAATGCTCATGCTGCTGTAATTATAGTTTTCATGAGAGCTAGAGTTGTTTCGTGAATGTGACAAATTTTGTGATTAGTTTTACAAATTTTAGGCATTATTTAATTTTTATTCAAAAGCCAAGCGAAGATTTGACTAAACTGGAACATTTTACTTGTTATACATATTCTAATCTATTAATACAGGTCCCCCATTTTTATACATTTCAAATCTCTATGAAATTTATTCAAGATTTTAAGCGAAATTAGGTGAGTGAATAGGCCCAAGCACGTCATCTCTTTATGTATCTAGATGCAAGTTATTTAATTAAAATAAATCACAATTAAAAATTATAATTTTTTCTACTCTAAGATGATTTTTAGCTTGCACAAGAAAAACTTCTTCCACTCCTTTAAGGATTATTGTGCTGAATAACTAATGAGTTTCTCATTGGAGATTCATCAACTTGTGTCATGTTTCTTTCGCAGTTGCTAGATTCGCATCTGACATTTTTATCTTCGAAATTCCCTTCAGTTTTTATGCTTTTATGACCCCTAAATGATTGAACATTTAACTAATTGCCTTAGTTTTCTTTGAGTCTTTGCATCTAAATAAGAAAAAATATTTTAATCTATAATCAATCAACACGAATCGTTAAATTACATGATCTCTTAGACTTAAATTGACCTTCATTTAAACTGCTAAATGTATGCTAATGAATAGATAAATATTTGCTTATTTATTTTGAAATGAATTATAATTTATTTGTTTGTTTGTTTGTTTGTATTTTTATTAATTTGCTTGTTTACTATTTTGTTAAAAATTTTGGATGAAAGTAATTAACATTTAATTACATATATCTAATTCATCGAAAAGCCAATTAATCAATAAATCAATCTCATAATCTGTTTATGATATTCTTTTTAATTTAAATAAACTTCTTGCCAATCTTTTTGAATTCAAAATTGCATGCAAAAATTTAACGTATTAATTTATTTTAAAACTGGCAAACAGCAAACAGATAAACAAGCGAAGACAAAGAAAGAAAGAAAGAAAGAAAGAAAGAAATAAATAAATAAATAAATAAATAAATAAATAAATAAATAAATAAATAAATAAATAAATAAATAAATAAATAGCTAAATTAACTAACAAACAAACAAACAAAACAAAGAAGGAAAGAAAATAATTAATATGTATATTATGGGAATCTTTTTTGATTTGATTTTCAGGATAATTTTTTTAGCTTTTAAAATAATTAAACAAAATTTGATAAATTGATTGCAAATAAAATATTTGTAATTTTATATTAATTAATTTAATCCAATTATTTTTGTGTTTTCAATAATTTGAAGGGCTAATTTGACCAGCATATTGCTTCAGATCGTCTATTTGTACAGAATTTAAATGATTTTCACTTTAGTTTGATTTATCCAATTGGTCTCTTAAATTGATGAAATCATCTATTAATTCGGATGTCTGTTCTGGATTATTTAATATCTCTTATGGTTAAATCTAAGGGGATTAAGACACGTTGAGTAGTTCTAAAGGTTAACTGACATAAGAAAAGAATTACCTGAAAAAATAACTAGTATCAATATCTTTAATTCTGAATAGCTTATTCATGTACTCTTAAAGGTCTTTCTACCTCTTTTCCTTAGGTATGTTTGTGTTAAAGTTAGATATTTTAGGAGGAAGACTGGGGAGATTATCTACGGAGTGTGAAAATTTGTGTTCAATAAACTCATGAAGCTTTACAAACTCTTTAAACCTCTTTTCAATTTACCCTCTCCTGCTTTCATTTTCATAGATAATAAATCTATAAACTGTAAATCCTTTGCTATCTCTATCAGTCATTTGAATGAAATAACCACTACATTCAGCTCTCCATTAACCATAATTGCATCTATACAGATTAACACTACCAATATGCCAAACTCTGCCACCTACTTACTTAGTAATATAAGGGTTTAATTGGTTGAATAATATGTTTTCCCTATGATATTCATCTTCGTTGAGTAAAATACATAAGTAAAGGTGAAGTAGATTCATTCTCTCTTGTATTGCGATAGAATTTGTTTTTATTATTTTTGAAGGAAACTTTGGTAAATTTTTAAAGTTTTGCTTCAAATTCTAATGCATTTATCTTAATTCACTATATCTCATTTGCAGCTTAACATAACATTTGTTACTCAAATTGGTAATCTTTATTTAATACTTCACATACTCGATATTTTTCTATTTATAAATTTAATTGTTTTAAAAATTTTCAAGAGTTAATCAAAAATAGATTTCTTTAATTATTACAAATAAAATCTTAATTGTTTCTGGAATATATATTTTAATTTCATTTACTTTTCAATATAAATAAATAATTAATTAAGTTGACTAATAATACCTCTTCACTTTTATCAACAATCACTTCAAAATATTCTTGATTTCTGAGATCTATGTTAAAAGATTAAGACTGATTATTTACTGAGTCCAAACGTTGATTCTATCTTTCTTACAAATCTTGTCTCTCTTTATTTTAAAAATAATAATTTTAATTAGTTAAATTTTCTTTTTTTCATCTAAAGTTTTTTTCTAAAAAATAAAATATAATTTTGATTAATTTGATTTTTTAGAATAAAATTTTTATTGAAATTGAATTATTTTTTTAATTAAAAAAACAAATTAATTGTTTTAATTAAAAATTATTTCGATTCACTAAAAAAATAAATTGGTTTTTCTTCTAAAAAATACAAAAAGGAAAAAGTTTTAAAATGAGTAAAAAAATAAATTAAGAATTAATTAATTAATTCCATCAACTTTAATTCTTTAAATTAAATGGATTTGGTTTTGTTTAAAGATAAAAAATAAATATTTAATGAAATAATTTGATTTTTTACTTGGGTTGTTGTATTTTAATTCGAGGTAGTATTATTTGAGGTCCATTTCACTGATTTTGAGGAAAGTAAGGAAACATTGATAATAAAAATTAGGATTTTTGCAAACAAATTTCATGAATTCCTTCAACTTGCTGCTAAGACTCTCTACTTGGCTGTATTCTAAAGATATATTGTTTGAGCAAAGTAGATTTATTTTGTTAATATCTTCTATAGTTGAATCAGTTACTGCTTCATCTCTTCTTATTTCTTCATTTAGATCGTCTTGCAATTAAATAAATTCAGAATATTCCTTTGTAATTGTGTACTCTTTCTAGCTACTAGTTATTCCATATAACTAATTCATGTTATTTGAACCTGAAACTGTCCTTCTTGGGTTGAGTATTACTCTAATTTTGAATTCTAAGGTATTGTGTTATGTTGTGAAACCAGGTAAAATAATCACATCTATTTCGTTATCCGAAACTGTCTGGTCAGAATTATTATCAAATTCCATTTAATCAGGCGGCCTGATTAATGGAGTTGAAATTTAATTAACCTCAAGATCCCAAACAATTAAACTCAAATCCATATATTCTTTTATGTCTTACTTTTTGATAAATATATAGACTGATAAAATTACTTAGACAATAGCTCTTCCTAAAAATGAAAATAATCTAACAAGTTCATCTCGGTCTGTCTTGTCCTATTTGTATAAAAGAAATTTTACATAATTTAAAAGCTTTTTAGCTCTTGATCAAAATAATAATTAAATTAATAAAAGAGCAATTAATAAATAAGTATATGCACTAAAAAATTAGAATATTAGTAAACAATTATTTATAAATTGCCTAAGATTTATTTATTGTTCGAGCAAAATAATGATTTTAGAATAATTTAAAATAGTTTAAAATTACCTTTGTTAAAACTATATAAGTAACAATTATTAGAGAAACTACCATCTATCCTATCCAAAACATTTTATGATAAATCATAAGAGGTATTTTGCAATAAAACTCTCTATCCTCAATATATATTTAAATAGCTCCTACAATTATAGGAATAATCCATATAATCACGTATAATTATTAGCATTTTTAATCATCCATTTTTAACATGAGGATACCAACAAGCTAAAAAATAACTAAGTTTATATAAGCCAATATATTAAAAACCTGCATCATTATACGAATATTTTTGTACTTTTTAGTGTAAGATTGCAAATTTTATTAAGCAATTGTTTTCAAGCATTATTTTCTAAGATAGAGAGGAAGACAAAAAATAAGCGAAAAAATTGGTATTAACAACTCAATATAAAAAACAACAGGATCCTCCTCCATTTTCAGAAATTATTCTCTTAAATTTTCTCTTTTTTATCAAACTATTTTAGACTTTTATTTGAACTTACTAACTTTCTTTCAAACTAATTAATTTACTTCTAAACCAACTTACTTAATTTGTTTCTGCTGATTTTAGCTATTATCTTAATATCTTAAAATAATAAATTTTCTTTAGCAAAACACAAACAAACAAATAATTATAATTATATAAGTTAAGTTCATATTTCTTAGTTCAATTATCAAAAAAACCTGCAAACAACTAAATAGTCAAACAATTTATTAATTAATAAATTGATTATTACTTTTTGATTGACTCTTTTGCATAGCTAAAGTGATGCAATTAATATTATCTTTGAAAATCGTATTTAATCTTATTAAACTAGCAATAGGAAAGCTCTATATATTAAGCAGTAATTAATGTTATAATACGAATGGCTGTAATATAAGAATTTTATATAAAAAGGCTATATTTATTTGTGAATTATTTTAATTAATTTACTTCAATAGATTTTAGTAATTGAAGGGCTCAGCATTCTATTTTAGTTTGTTATAATTATTTTGAAATATAAATATTAATTAATTATTTAATTAAATTTATCAATTTTATACTTCTCATTTAATCAATCTATCAACTTATTTTAAATATTTCTACAAAAATACAATTTTATTCTTATCAAATACTGTATGAGTAAACAAATTTTTTTTTAATTAATTTGCTAAGAAATAAATTTTTTAATTTATATTAAGTATGATAAAATAACCTGATCTCATGATATATCTACAAAAAAAGATTTGAATCATGACCAAATAAATAAAAATATTATTATAAGAATTTAAAATAAAAAAAATAACCAAAACTCAGCACCAAGATGTATATTTTTATTAAGATTAATGATACATTTTATATTAAATTTTTAACATCATTTGATGAATTTATTTAAAAATTATTTAAAATAAAAATATTATTTAAACATTTTTCATTTTATTATTAGAGATTTAAGAGTAAATAAAAAGCACTATTACTTCTCCTATATTTTTAAAATAAATATCAACAAAAATTTTAAATAAAATTTAATTAATAATTTGGTAAATAAAGTATTTAAAATATTTTATAATGAAGTAAATGATAATAATATTTAAATAGAATGAGTGGATATTATCAAAATTAAATCTAACTATAAGACATTATTTTTCAAAAATTAATTTTTGAGACAATCTTCAAGAATTAGTAGTTAGTTAGTTATATAATAAGAGTTTGAAATACATTTACTTATTAAAAATAAGAAATGAATTTATTCTAATTATTTAACATCAAAACAACAAAAATATGTGATTATTTATTTATGTATTTCTAACTTTCTATAATTTAGCTTAAAATTTAAAGATTACAAAAGTAGAAGTATTTTTATATAATATTATCGTTAATATTTAACTTTTAATTTGTTGAAAGAAAATACTATTTAGGAATGATTAAATATTATGTAATCGAATATTTTATTATATTTATCTAGTTAATTGAAAGTCTCATCTAAAAATATCCTGAATAAATGCAATTCTTTTTTATTAATATTTAAACCGTCATATAAAATGTTCTTTACATCTAAAATAAGGGTGTTAGTTTGTTTGATTGTTGTTTTTAATACAGATTTTGTATGCCTAGTTAATTAATTATTGACTTTATTTAGAATAAATACAGTACGAATTTTATTAATAAATATATTAACAAAATCTTACAGTTGAATTGATTGATATTGCAAATAAACAAAATTAATCTTTTAATAAATAATTAAATAAACAATGTCATATTTTGGAGTACAAATTCCTAAAAAGCCACAAACATCGGAGATATCAACCAGAAAGAGGATTCGTATTTCCTAAAAATAAGACTTAAATTTATAAGAAAAAGGTAAAATAAAACAAAGATGAAACTGGGTTATTTAGCATATTCTTTTACAACAGATTAAAAAAGCTAAAAAGAAATAACTTAATCATTTATCAGCCAAAACGATTTGCAGAGTCCAAAAGAGATAGGCATTACTTAACAATATAGCATATATGGTACGAAACAAAAAAATGAAAAAGATTTCAATAGAAAAAATATATTTAGGTATTTATATTTTTCAAGTTATTAAAAGACAAAAAATTCTAATTAATTTGTTTGATTTCATTTTTTTTGGTAGCAATAATTTAATATTCCTTAAAGCAACAGCAACATACAAAATGATTAAATATCTAATGTGAAGAACAATATCTCAATATAGAAAATATCGAAAACAATGAACAACTTTTTTAAAGAAAACTAGTAAACAGGAGAAAAAAAAGTTACCCCTCTGTACTCACCTCCAGCTTAAATTTTACAGCCTAAGAATTCAGTTTAAATAAACCCTAAGAGTAAATTAATCATTGAAAAAAGTGTTTTTATTAGTTTGATTTGATTCATCGATAATAACATTCTTTTTTTATTAACAAATACTATGTAATTTCAAAAGAATACTAAATATTTATATTGATTATTTCATTTAGGAAACATTTATGGTTATCTCGTTTCACCTTAGCCTAAGCAAGTCGGTAATATTTTCTAATCGTCATAGCTTGCCTTCAGTGATAACAGAGTTTTTGTTAAACAGTAAACATCTAGACTAAGTAAAAATAAATATTGTTAAACATCATTAGCTAGCTAACTATTTTAATTTAACTAGGCTATTCTAATAGAGAGGAATCTGACCGTCCTCGAAGTTATGCTGGATATAAATGTAATAATGATATTTAAGATTTTCATATAAAAAAGAAATTTAATCATAAATCAATAAATAAATAGCATTTACCACTTTACTAACATCGAAGAGTAGAATAGAAGAAAATGAAAAATCAAATAATTAAACTAAAGTTTAGCTCTCTCAACCAGCTCCTTACAAAGTAAATGGCTTTTTGATATGTATTTCATATAAAATAAAAAAACAAATAACAAACAGTTTATCATTGGCAAAGGTAATAACTCTGAATTAGTTAGAAAGGTAATGTCAAAGAAACAAGGATGGGTAGAATGCACTGGCCATTATGTTTATTACAACTTCAATTGGCAATCAATAAGCAGTTTAGTCAAATTTGATAGGATGAAAAGCTCAGAGCATCATACTTACCTAGTAAATCATTTTGAATTCCATAGAGAAATAACCTAAAAAGACAGATTGATTAAAAACCTTAGCAATTACTCGAAGCTCAACCAAATTAATTAATTTGACATTACACCTTTGACTTTCATCTTTAATTTTGACTAAGACAGCTTCGATTCAGAAATGGAAGATTTTCTCAGCTTCTTTCTTTCTAAGTCAAGTATGAATTATTTTTTGTTCTTTCAATAGATAAATAAATATAAACAAATAAATAAAATATGATCATTTAATTAATTAGCAACTCCTGCTGTGGAGATGATAGCAATAGAAATTCTGAGGAGAAAAAATTATTATCGTAACTCATAAATGAAATCAAGTTCAATATTAAATAGTGCTAGAACTAAAATTAGCTATAATTAAGTTTCTAACCATAGTTGCTTATTTAGAGGCAAAAATATATGGATATTTAAACCCAGTGATACAAATAGAGGAAGAGGAATTAAATTATTTAATAGCGTTTAATAGCTTTTGAGCATCCTTCAAGAATATGCAGAATCAACAATCCCAAAATCTTACAAGTAAATAAACAGAATTACATATAAATAATAATGTTCATTTAATATCAGTTTTATCTACTAATTCAATTATTAAATAAGCAAATTAAACAGCTAATTTAGCTAGCAAAAATAATAATATTAATTAGATTTTATTAGATAAAATGTTTGATGAACTTTATTAAATTTAAATCTCTAAATTAATATGAAATTAATTTAATTCTAATTTAAAAAAATTAAATAGAATGGACTATAATGGAATTAAAAAAATATCTCTTAATAGACAATTTGTTATATAAAAATATATTGAGTAACCATTACTCATCAATTAAAGAAAATTCGATATTAGAATGTGGGCTATGATGACATATGACTTTTAAGTTTATATATTTAAGTAAATACAACATTTTTTTATTTAAGTTTTCATATGAATACATTTAAATTTGTTTTTAATTTATTAGAGAAGGCTATATAAGGACTGCAAGCGAAAAATATGACTTGTAGGAAAATAACTTTAATGATTTAATTATCCATTTAACTAATAACGCAATATAAAAAACTGATGAGAGATATCAAAAGTTTGAATTTGGTAATCAGTTGTCCTTTAACAATTTAGAAGTAAAAATATTTCAAATTTAAATTCTATAACAAATATGGATTTTATTAAAATAAAATATTTGTAAAATTCTTAAATAAATTATTTAGTTATTAATTTAAAATTGTTAAGCTAAAATTTTTATTTTTAAAGAAATACTTCAAAGACAGCAAAATAAATTGCAATTTCAGATAAAAGATATTGCCTAAAATGAAGGAATACATAGTGTTTACTCTTGACTCAATAAAAAATAAAATTAATTAATTTGATAGAAAATTTTGTTTTGAAATATTTGGATATGATTTTGTTATTGATAATTAACTTAACCCTTGGCTCATCGAAGTCAATACAAACCCATGTCTGGAGGAATCAAGTCCTCTTTTGTAGTAGCTGATACCAAGAATGCTAGGTATTTAAAATAAAACATTTATTTAATCAGCATATCTTGAATTTTAAATACTTTTTATATAGATGATGCATTTAAGTTGACAGTTGATAAATACTTTCCAGTAAAAAGTGATTTCTTCAAAGAAGATGCTCTTTTAAATCCAACAGTTTATAAAGTAGATGGGTATTATGACTACGAAAATATGTGGTAAATTTATTATTTCTCTAAAATAAATATTTTATAACTTAAAACACTTCAATAAATATATCTAGGGAGTAAAACCCAAGCTTTGACTATTATCTGCTTAAAAAGAAGAAAGAAATAAAAATGAATTGAAATGCAATTATTATTTTCTTTTTAACCTTTAAAAAAAATATAAATGAATATTGATTTAAACTAATTAAAAAATCATAATTTTATTAATTACTCCCAATAAAACCCACTTTAAATAATTATATTTAAATATACTAACTTATAAACTTCTCTATAAATAAAATAGAATTTATTTATTTATTTACTTACTTACTTCTTTATTAATAGTGAATTTACTATTTAGTAATGTTTTTATACCATGTATTTTAAATTAACTAATCAGAAATTAATTAAGAATATTAAATCAAAGATACTAATAATTTAGTTGTTGAATAAATTTCTTTAATTATATAAATAATATCTATGAATAAGTTTGATTTACAACAAAATGATATGTAATTTGAATTAATTAACACTCAAATACACAACAGATCATCAAATATATTGTAATAATTTTTTTTTCCAAAATAGTTTGTGTAAATATTAATAAATATGGGCTGTTGATGTGACTAAAAAGTATTTATTTTTTTAATCTAATGCCATAAAATAATCTTTTTATGTTAAAATTTAGCACTTCCAGAATTTAAAATCTTGTGGTTGTGCTTTTAAAAAATTAATAATTTTAGAATTTTAGTGCTGGAATATTTATTTACTCTTGATTTTTAATTGTTCATTTATCAAGTTACTAAATAAAAAATTTAAGACAATTTATCTATTTTTGTTTTTAATATTTTGTATGATTCATTTACAAAAAAACTACTTTATAAACAAACATACAAAAGAATTAATTTACATTTTTTTTATTTAATTGAAAATTATGGATGGAAGGATGGATGGATACATATTTGAATTAATATTAAAATTTTCTCAAATAGTGTGAGTTAATATTTGTATTAATAATAATAATAATAAAATTTTTTAGTTGTTAGAACAAACTATTGAGAGACACAATCAATCAATTAAACTTTTAATTGGAAGCTAGAATATTTCTTTGAATTTATTGTAGTTTATCCAATCTTTCTTTTGAATCTTTTCTATTTTTGAAGAATTCCAATGCTATTTCTAAGAAGACCCAGCTTTAGTTGAGCTTGTTTTGGTTAAAATATAAAATGGATAGATAATAAGCACAATTTGCCCTTAAATAATCGAGATTCTATACTTAAACTACCATATTAGATGGACTGATTGGATTAATTAGCTTTAATGCAATATCTTTATCCTAATATTCTTTATTAACAGTGTATATTCTGAATGCTTTATCAAAATAGACAATAGAAGTTTAGTTGTTTTAATCATACATATACACTGCAAAGTCGTGATATCTCTCTGCTATTAATAAATGATTTAATCCTAGAGACCTAGTTAGACCATTAAGCTCGCTTTCCATAACTTATTTTACACTTTCATTACTTAAATCTCTTTTAATCAACTTATCATCTATGAATATTCTTGTTAGTTCATAAAAGAGAGGATGATAATCATCAACCACAAATTTGATCATTTTCATAATATTTTTTGTTCCCAAAGTAGTCATATTTTTTATCTCAAGTGAAATATCTTTCTTCAAATTTATTTAAATCAGATATATCATCACTTTAACCAAATAAATATTTGGTACAATAACCAATTCTTCATCTATTTCTATTACAAATAAATTATTGTTTATGTTATTTTAATCACTTTCAAATTATTTTTTAATTTTTACTTTTGGTGCAAAGAGTAATCACTTCTGTAGCTGACTTGCAACAGTTGAGATAATCCTTTTTTTACAAATACAGCTCTGATAAAGCGCTTGTTAGTTGAACGTACTTGAAGAATGAAAGGCTGTTTGTACATTTTAAAACTTTGATATTTTATTTTATTGCACTTATCTATTGATCTATGAACTCTTTATTTAATCTGTTGAGTTCATTAGATTTTATGTATTACATAACGCTAAGACAGTCCATAGTGAAGACTTAGCTTGACACGTAGTGATCAATGTAATTATCTTTAGTAAATATTTATTAAGATTGCTTTTACTATTAAAAAATCAGATCGTCCAGGTTACTTGAACCCTTCTAATTATTTTAGAGATCAGCTTATAAGTTGTCAGCTCTTGTGAACAAATCTGTGGAATAAACCATATTAAGATCACAGTGGAAGCAAATAGACTCAAGCAAATATCCTCTCTATAATGATTTTATATCGATAGTCTAATCATAATTAAAGTCGTATTTGATTTGTTGACATAGTATTTCATGGAACTTTACAGTCTCATCATCTTTTCCATAAAGCAAATTGAGGATATCTATGACAGCCTCTTTTACTAATTCATCCAATTATTTTATTTTCTATTCTCTCAATTAATTGTTTGCATTTTACTGTGCTTACTGTTGAGGAGTAAGTGG
Source organism: Tetrahymena malaccensis 436 (assembly GCA_000231845.2). Classification (NCBI taxonomy): domain Eukaryota; phylum Ciliophora; class Oligohymenophorea; order Hymenostomatida; family Tetrahymenidae; genus Tetrahymena; species Tetrahymena malaccensis. The sequence goes on along the minus strand of JH720132.1, from coordinate 63,484 downwards.
ATTTCCTTGAATTTGTTAAAATGTTGCTTGCTTTTACCCTTTTAATTAAATTAATAAAATATAAATAAATATATTTTTGTATAAAATTAAGTAAGTAAGTAAGTATTAAAGTTAATTACTTTGTAAACTTAATTGATAATCATCTTAGCTTAAAAATTTGTTAAATCTAAGATATATGTCGCTTATTGTAAAGTTAAGTATTTTTTTGAATGCTCTTGCAACCATGTCAGTGAGACATAAGTTCTGTATAAAAGGAAGAGAAGTATTTTATGCAATAAATCCTAAATATTTCATATTTATTCCCTCTTTGTGCATGCATTCTTGTAAGCTTAAGCTATCGATAACGCTATAGTTAAGTTCATCTAAGTGATATAAAAACCTTTGTATATACGTGCTCTCTAGATATATTGACGACTAAACAATATCTTTTACATCTTCTTGACTATCAGGATCAGAGTCTTCAAAAGCATCCGGGTTAAGCTGAGTGTCTAATTTCTTAAGATATTCTGGTCTAAATTAAATAGTTTTGCTTTGTAAGTTTTCTGACAAATAGTTATCATTAACTGGGAATATGTCTCCTACATTTTTTATATAGTAAGTCTCCAGTTTTTAGTATTGCATTTATTAAGGATCATTTATTTGTTTCCTAAGATTTGTAATATTTTAACTTTAGTGAACCTCAGTAACAAAGCTCAAATATATCTAATTATTAACATTTTTTAAATACTAAAAAATTTAAATTTATTTACTTAACATTTTGGTTTATTTCCATAAGTAAAAGTGTGAGGTTTAATTCCTAAATCTTCTCCAATTTTTTGAAGTAGCGGTACTATTTAAGGATGTGTTTTATATCCTTAATAGTATTTGTCTTAATTAAATACAGGTCCTATTTATTAATTAAAATTGTATTATAAATAATTTTTGAGTAATTTAAAGTTTTTCAATATTTTGATTATTCTGGAAAATTCAAATAGCAAATTATTGAATAAACTCGAAGATTAACAAATATTATTAGAAAAAATAACGTTAATTGTTGATGCTTTATTGATTTGTCATTAAAAGATAAGGATTAATAACTTAGATTTATCAATACATTCTTTATAAAATTTTTCAAATTGGTCATCAAAATAATTAAATGTTTGTGTAATTTAAAGTTTTTCAATATTTTGATTCCTAAAATTAATTATTAAATTTTTGGAAAATATAAATAAGCAAATTAATTATTGAATAAATTATAAACATATGCCATTAATAAAAAACTTTATTGTCTATGCTTTGTAGATTATATCGTTAAAGTACAAGGAGGATATTTAATAATTTAGATTTATCAATATTCTTTGAAATGAATTTAAGTAATTAAATTATTTAATAGTTAAGAATTTAATTTTAAAAAAGTATTAAACTTAAAAGTATTGAATCTATCAATTTATTTTATGTAAGTGTGTTCTCTCCCTCTCACTGATTTTAGATCAAAAAATAAATCTAATTTCTTGGATGATTTTTTATCAAATATTCCCACTATTTTGTTTATTTACCATCTTAATAAAGCTTTGTGTTAGTAATTCAGGATTTATAATATTTATTATTTTATTGATAATTATTTGCTTACTTTTTAACAAATTATTGCAATTTATAAAATTAATTCTAAGCTATTAATGAGAATAAATTACCATGAACAAGTCCTTCAGCTTCTGAAGAAACAGATTGAACAAAGGCTTTAAATCCTCTGTATGTGATGATACAACTTAAGGCTACTTTCAAAGTTTATTAGCCACTCGATTTGTGATCAATATGCCATGTATTAATCAAATTCAATGCCTTGAATTCAGATTAAAGACTCTTTCCATGATAATTGGAGTAAATAATTTAAGTTTCTTATTAATCCTACATCTATTTAATTTGCTCTTCCCTTTATTTTGCTTACCTTCTTAATTTTATTTAATTAATTTACTTAGATTAGCTTTATTTATAAACAGAACTTTACATGTATTTGCTTGGACTAATTTAATTTTCTCTCTACTAAGGAATGTTATTATTCTTGCTGATATTATAAAATTAACAAATTTTTTAAGGCATCAAATCAAAATTTTAGAATACTGTGTTATTTATTGTATTATCGAATTAAAAGATTTGTAAAATTTTATATAAAATAAATAAATAAATAAATAAATAAATAATGCAAATTCTACTTTTATTAGTTGACAAACTGCTCAATCATTTGAAAGATTGGAGTTTCTTGATTGATATTGTATTCTTTATCTGTTTACTCTTGTTGATCTTAATTAAAATAAATAGATTAAATATATACAAATAAGTTAGTTAATGTATAAAATAGCTAATACCTTCTTCTGGTACTATGTTTTCTTGAGTTATCCATGAGAGCTTAATTACAACGTTATTATAAGATTTTGCCTCAACCAAGAATTCATAAGATGGGAGTATTTCAAAATTAATATCATTGTTTGCTAGCTCAAAGCTTTAATCGTTTTTGATTTAAATTGGGATATATTTTTTTTAGTTTCCACTAAAGATAAGATCCTCTATCAATTGTTTAGTTGCATTTTAAGCTGTTTCATTAAATGTACCTATTAAAGAGAGTAGGTCGTAATTCTTATTAAAACTTTCTTCAATTTTTTCTTTCTTAGTTGGAGAGAGGCTGATAGATTGGTTAGGATTAAATTTAGCATTAGGACTAATGTCAATTTGCAAATTCTAGCTTTAGTCAAAATAAAGCTGATTCGAAGAGCTTACTAAAAGCTAAGCTGGATTGTCTATAATTGATTGCAAGAGATTAGTTGAATTCAATTTATCTTGGTACTAGAGTTCGTATGAGCTATCATAGACTAGTTTGTTCTATTTTCTCTACTCCTCTTCTTCTTTTTGCTTTTTGATTCTTTCTATCTCTTCCTTCTCCTGCCTTTTTCTTTCTTCTTCTTCATAAATTTCCTTTTTTCTTTGTTCTTCTTCTTTTTTTAAAATCAATTGATAAGAATCTTCCTCGTCATAAGATTTTTTCGTAAGAAAACTCTCCGAAGGTTTTATATGGTTTAGAGTGATCATATTTTCAAATTACTAATTCACGCTGAATTATCTTTATTCTTGTCTCATTTATTAATTTTTATATTGATCTTTTTCTTCTTCTTAAGACATGATATCTCCTCCTAAAAGGCTTTGTGGATTAGTAAGTTTACTTCTATTTTAATTAATCATTTGACTTTTATTTATGTTGCTGGGCATTTTTTCTCCTTTATAGCTTGCAGAGGCAGCTCCAATATCGTTACTACTTTCATTGTTTTATGGCAGTTCATTGTAATCAACTGATTACATATTTCGATCGTTCCAGGTTTCTTCTTCTATTTATTAAAGACCCCCCTTGTAAGTGGGTTTAATATCTTTATGAAATATATGAGAACTATTATAATCATTCATATTTGGATGTGTGTAAACGCTACTAGTGCCATTAGATGTTTTATAAGAAGTATATAGGAGTTCCATTTCTTTAGATTTTTTATCCCTCATTTCGGATTCTAAATTATCATTCAAATATTTGATAAGAGTAGCTATTTTGTCAAAAAATTCATCTCTTTCCTTCTAAAACTTGAATCTAAAAAGCCACTAGACATAATCTGTTTTTTAATCTGGTTTATCTGTTTTGCTTTTTGAATTTTTTAAATCAGAAATCTACAGCTGTGTTGAATTATTTTATTTACCCTAATAATATTAAATTAATTCTTGCTTTTTCTAAGCAATATCTTTTCCATATTTCTTAAATTCAATCAAATTTTATTTGTTAAATGTGATCTTAAAAACATTTGGTCTCTTTTTTGTGCGATTATTTTCATCTTCTTTTTCTATACTGAATATGTTTAAAATTTAAATACCTTGTTTTGGATAAAAATTCGCTGGTAGCTGTTTTTTATTGTAAAAGTAGGGAGGGATATCAGAATAATAGCACAACAAATGCTTATTTAATTCAATCAATCTCTCATTAAATTTAATGCTATTTTATGAAAGCTTTTCAACTATATCAATAGTTTCAAATTCTTCCAAATTGATTTCCTACATGCTCATTTGAATAACCAACTACTTAATGTTCCCCCAGAATGAAATAATCTAAAATTTTTAAATTTTATGCTTATGTTTAAATATAAGTAGGTTTCTATTTCTACTGCAAAGTAACTATCAATTTATCAACTGACTAATAAATATTATTGATTTGTTAATTAAGCTTATAAAATTAATATTTCTCAATGAGTACCTATTAGTATAAATTTTTTAATACATTATATGTTAAAAAAATTCTTATCAATCACGAAAGGTATCTATGATCTATCAATTTATTTATTATATTTAGTTCTATTATCTGCAAAAAATTAAAAGATTTAGTTAATATCACATAAGCATTTATTGGTAAAAATAAGCTTGATAATTTTTATGGTTTCTGTAAAGACAACAAAATATAATCATATAAATAATTATATCTAAATAATGTATTATATTAAAAATTAGATTTTTTTTATTAATTTCAAAAAACTAGTTCGTTCATATAGATAAATAAATGCAAGCATTTTAAAAATTAGAAATATTTTTTTTATTCAGACGTAATCAAGTGAATATTTTGCGAATCTGATAACTTTTTAAAAAGAGAATTAAAATCATTTTATTTATTGAATTTTAATCTAACTTGACTACCTTAGTAAGCAAGCAAACATATTAAATCAATAAATTGATTATAATTTGTTATTTGGGGTTTAATTAATTTATTTAACTTCATAAAAAATTAAAATTTATACAATTTTAACATTTATTAATTCATCTTATTTAAAATTTTTATATTTATTTTTTTCACTACTTTTTATGAGCGATTGCTTTGTTTAGAAGTTTGTATTTTTATCTTGAAATTCTGTTGTGTTTTGTTAAAACCATTTTCAGATTTCCTTCTGGAAAGTAGTGTTGATAATCTTTTTATTTATCAAACAGCCATGGATTTTCATAAGGGTGCTTCATAATAGTAAGAGTCTCAACATTAGTAAATGAATTTAGATTTTGAAAACTGTTTTATAGGTCTTATTTTAATTTGATCTATTCCCTTTTTTTGTGCACTCTAACACTAGTCCTGGAGGTAACACCTTCTGCTTAAGATATTTCATATAAATTTTCTAGAACAGAAACTCTTGGTAAAAATTGATTCTAATAATTTTTAAGATATGATTAATAAAATTAAAAAAAACACATCTAGCTATCAATTAATTAATTTTATTTTTTTTAATATATTTCAAAAATTATTTATTTGAACACAAATATATTGATTTATTAAGTCAATTTACACACACTTTGGTGGGAATTTGTTATAAGAAAGAAAATTAAAAAAACAAATGTAATTTACAGATTTTTCTTTGATTGCATTCTCATTAAAGACATTCAAATACTTTACATTTTTTTCCACATCTTAAATCGTTTTGCTCTTTCTTGTAACTTTTTCTTCTTTTATATGACTATCAAAGGCGCTTTTACGGCGATCATTTTAATTAATAATTACTAAGCTTTACTCATCACTTTCTTTCTCAATCTCTTTTGCATCACTTTCAGTGCCACTGCTACTTTCTCCTAAGATTTCTACCTCATCGGCTAAAGATACAAAATTAATTTCTTCAAAATATGTAATATTCTAAGATATCTATTTTATCTAAGATAATGTATTTAAATTTTTTTATCTTTTTCTTGTGAAATCTCCCCTTTTTTATTTGACACTTTAATAGAATTTAAGCTTATTTTGAAATTCTAATTTATCAAAATGCACTTAGGGACAATCTGTAGTTAAATGTTTGAAGTTTTTGCAAACTGAACAAGAAATATTAACTAATTAATAATTATCATAGTATAATATATTATCTTTAATCATATTAAACTATTACTAATCTTTATCATTATCTTTAATTATGTTTTGAAATATTTCTCTTTGAATTTTAATAATTGATGTAAAAGTGATTGCCTTTGCTTATAAATCATCTGCTTATCCAGTAAAAAAGCTATATGTTCCAAATACTTCATTTTAACTAATATTCCCAATTATTTAACTACCTAAGTAGCTTGATGATTATTTTGTTAATTCAACTTAAATTTATTTTTTTAAATAAAATAATTAATTATTCAACTGAATTAATGAATTAATTAATTACTTTCTCCATCAACAACAAACATAAGTGAATCAAAACCAACTTTCTCTTAGTTAAATATTATTTAATTTGGTAAAAAATATTCTTCTTACATCTATAGTGCCAGCTTTTGTTTTGTTTCTTCACTAAAATTTGTATTTAAGCAATTAAAATGGCTTAATACTCTACCAAAATACTCTTTTTTTAGTTGCTGTTTCAAATTGATAGACAACTTATCTAAAACAGATTAATTTTATTCCTCCTCCTTTTTGTAATTTTTTTAGTAGAAATATTCAATATCTAAATTAATAACTCTCTATAAATCCCTTTTTATAAAAAAAAAGATTAAGTAAATCTTTTTTATAACTTTAGCTTTGAATTACAAGTAAGTAAAATTATTATTTTCTCTTTAATTAGTCAATCCAAGTATTTATAAAATAATTAAATAACATTTTATTTAGAATTTCTTTAAATTCTTTTATAAAACGCAATTAGACACATTCTTGTGTTGAAAATTTGCAAAAATATCATAACATTATTTTATTTATTAATTTATTTGTTGTTAATTATCAATTTATTATTATATTTATTAATTGGTTTAAAATAATGTAATTTAATATACCTATTTATAGATCTTTTTCTCATGTATTAATTGATAACATTTATGTCTTTCCTTTGGTTTTGCTCTGCTTCATCTTTTTAAGCTAAAATATCACCTATTATATTGATGAAATAACCAAATATTATAGTAGAAAATAGCATGATGAAAGATGTGAAAAAAGCTTGCAATGGAGTGTAAACAACATTAGAACCAGTCGTCATGAGTGTTAGTGACCAGTTAATTGCCTCTAAATACAACTTCCACCAAACTTAATCATCAGTAGTAAATCCAGTAGAAAACCAAGTATCAATATTCAAATAATGTTTTTCAATTAATCCTACAAAATAATAACAGCAAGCTATTGAATGAGCAAGTAAAAAGAGACTCAATATCAAGTGGATGAGCTAGACTAAATAGTAATACTTTTAAGCGCTAATACATATTTAATCATAAATAACTTTGTAATCTTTGTCAACGTTGTATATTTTAATGAATGAAATTGCTTTCAAAACAATATTTAAGTTACCTCCTACATAAAATTGAATAATTAGAGAAAGTAGTGGAAGAAGATCATAAATCAGGTTTTATTTGAGATATTTGAGAAAAATAACTTCTCTATCAGAAAAGTATTCAGTATGAATGTAAACAGAAGTGTTTAATTTAATTAAAATTTCAACTATTTGTAGACAAACACCTACTTAGATGAAAGTTTCTGTAATATTAACATCAAAAATTATGTCTATAGAAAGGACTAAATAAAACAAGCAATTAAGCAAGCAAAATATGAAATTGAGAAAAAAAACTATTGAATTTTATGGATTGAATGGCGGAATATGCTTAAGAAAATTGAATTTGCTTTGACCTAAGTATTAAAGTACCTCTAAGCATGTTCTTTTTGAATTAGTTCTATTAAGATTATCATTAACATCACTTAAATCGTTTATTATAGATTAAATCTGATTATTTTTTAGCAAGTTAGTTCTACCAATAATAGTCTTGTTGTTAAAAAAAGTCATTATTTTTTTGCGAATGCGAGTTAGCTTCAAAAGGTCTTTTTTTAACTATAATGACTTAGAAAAATCATATTTTATCTCAGGTTTTTTTTGAGATTTTTATATGTAAGAACCTCTTATTGATGATTGAACGGATTTTTGAACAGATTCATCATTGAAAGTCATTTGTCTTTCTTCACTCATTGTCTAATGCTTGTTTTGAAGTAAATTATTTTTATATTTAGTCTAATTTTTATCTTTTTAAATATGAAAACTCTCTGTTGTAATAACTGAATTATTGACAAGATATTCGCTTTAGCTAAATTTATGTATTTACCTCACTTTCTCCTCTTATTAAGTAGTTTTACCTTCTCGGTTTGAATTACTAATCTGATTATCATTAAAACCATTCTCGTTTATGTTATTAGGCTGCCTATATGTTGTAAATATTTCGCTATTGCAAGACTCTTCTAAATGATCGCATAACTTCTTTAGCTAAGTATTCTCTTCTATTTAATCAGTTAATCTCTTTTTCTAAAATTGCTAATTCTCTATAAGATCATCGCTTACTTTTAATACACTTTAAGACATTTTAAATGCTAAATAAGCTAATAGTAGCTTTTATATTTTACCTTAATATATAATTAATAATATTTGCTTAAAATTAATAACACTAAATTAAAAATTTTAGTTATTTAATAATTAGAGCTAACAAATTTTTTTCTATTTTTATTTTATTTATCTTTAAAACAAGAAAACCTTCTCATTCATTTATTCATATTATTTAATTAACATCTATACTTTATTTTAAATCTTCATATTATTCAATTTAATAAAGGAGGATTAGCTGGTAGGCCAATTCATTCAAATCATTAATCTCCAAAATGTTATTTACTTACTTATTACAACTAACTTAAAAATTACAAATAGGAGTACTATTTTTTTAAAAAACTACCCAAAATTAGCCAAACTTGAATTCAAATATTTTTTTAAGATTTCTCTTTTACATGTTCATAAATAAAAAAATAATTTTAACAAACTAAATAACAATTTAAATTTTTTTACATTCAGTTTAAATTAATTTTTTTTAAATACCAATAAATAATTACACATAAAAATGGATATTACAGATAACAAATTGTAAAGAAAAAGTTAATTATTTTAATGATTATATTTTTTAATTTGGTTTATTCATTTACGTATTTTAGAAGTTTTAAGTTTTCTAACATTAAATCTTATTTTTTGATTGTACTCTGATATTACTTTTTAAGAATTTCCATAAGGAAAATAAATGTCATAATCTCTTTTCTAGTCAAGCTCTAAATTCGGTTACTGATTATTTTTACTACCCTAAGCATTCTCGCTTGCGAATAACTTCTCATTGTTACCTTGAGTTAATTTACTTGTAGATTCTTTTACTAAGCTCTTTAACAAATCTTCAATTCTATCTATCCTCTAATCAATGTGTGTTGGATAATAAATTTACTAGTTTTACAGGAAATTTAAGTTAGCGACTTCTTTGTTTAAATTTTGCTATGAGCTTTAAATTTGTTGACTTTAATAAGGAAAATCTAAATTCTGTGACATGATTGCTGATTGTTCCTGTTTTTATGATTAAATAAATAATAAAAGTAAAATTTACATTTATTTTTTCTTAACTAATTTTGCTTTATCAAAATAATTTAACTCTCTGATATAATTACAACCAGAAATTCATTAATTTAATCATATACTTTTTAAACTTAAAGTTTTTAAGAGAGATTGGATTAAATTTAAAATAAATACCCAAAATATATTTGATTTAAATGGGAAGTGACAAAAAAGGTTTGCTGGCTGGCTTAAATGAAAATAAATACCCAAAAGTAATACTTGATTTAATTGGAAAAGCACAAAGAATGTTTGATTTGTATGGAAAAAAATATTTTTAACATAATGTTTTTAGAAAAAAATTACATAGGATTTCCTTTCTTTAACTGGATAATCTTAAATGTTTTCTTCGTCAATATTCTAATTAATAGAAACATTTGTCCTATTTGGATTTTTATATTTTTGTGTTGACATTTATCGCTATCTTTGAATTTAATATTCAGAATTTTAAACTTTTTAATCTTCTTCGAAATCCTCAATTTTGCTTTGAGTGAAGGATTTTTGAGCGTCGCTGCTGCATCTATATTACTGATCTAAATCTTTACTCTGGATTGTACTCAAAGCTAAAAATCGCTCTCTTTTTGGACAGAGTTGATTTTAGTTATTTTTAGCGCTATTTTTTTGATGTTCTCTTTATTTCTCTTCAACAAGGGCTTAATTCATAACTGCATTCGGCTATGGTTTTTGCTTTCTATCCCAGCTTTATCTTAATTATTTTTGCTTCAGAAAAAAATTCTCTTTTATTGTGTAATCAGATTTATCAAAGTGAACTAATGGGCAGTGCTCAAATAGGTGTTTATTTTTAAAACAAACTTTACATGCCAAATTTATAGGTTCGTAGTCTTAATACAAACCTACTTTTTCTCTTATGCTGCAAAAAACTTATAAATCTTTTTCATTCTATCTTATTGTTTCTAAAAATTTGTCTCTTTCTAATGTCAAAATTCGTGTGAAATCACAAGCTTAATAGATCATTCCTTCATTAACTCCTCCAAAAAATGATGCTTCTCCTAGCACTTATTCTTTGCCTATGTTATAGCTATTATTAGTATTGGGTTAGTCGTAATCTTATTCACAAACTTATCTGACCAATTTGACTATTCATTTAAATATTTAACTTAATTTGAAATATTAATATTAATTTTAATGAACCTGATCCCTCTACGATGTAAATCAATTTATTTGATACTTAGCTAAAGTTTTCATTTATTATCTAACCTGGTAAATAAGATTCTTCTTCAATTATCATCGCTAGCTTTTAAAGAGTTTCATGACTAAAGTTGGTTGAAAGGAAAGGTATCTTTTCTAAAATTTTCCCAAAATATTGTTCTTTTAAGTCATGAAGTAAATTGCTTGAGATTTTAGATAAAACCATTTGATTGAGTTCATCATCTTTTTTGTAATTGTGATGATAGTAATACTCTAAATCTAAATTAATCGCTCTCTGCAAAGTTCTTCATATAATAAAAAAAAGTTAAAAAAAATAATTTTTTATTTCTTTAGTTTTATTTAATTTTTTAGTATAATTTTTTTATGAATTTTATTTAATTTTATCTATTAAATGCAATTTTAGAGATGCTAAAAATATCTAGAAATTCAATTGGATTTTATTGGGATTGATGATATAGTAAATAAATAAATAAATAAATAAATAAATAAATAAATAAATAAATAAATAAATAAATAAAGTATTTGGGAATAATTTAATTAAAAATATTTTGGTTAAATTAATGATCTACTTACTTGCTGATTTGTCTTTTTCTCATGTACTTGTTAATTTAATTTATATCTCTTCTTTACTTTTCTTCTTCTTGATCTGCCTCTGTAAGTATTATGCCAATTATATTAACTAAGTAACCAAAAATAATAGTTGTAATAAGCATGATAAAGGATGTAAATGATGCTTATGAAATTGTTTAGGCTACATTAGATCCAGTTGTCATTAAGGTAAGTGACCAGTAAAGAGAGCATACATATAATTTAATCCAACTTTTGTCGGCAGCTATGCCTTCATCAAACCAAGTTTTTTCTTCCCCAAAATAATGTAGCTCTAAGACTCCGAGTAAATACCATAAGCAAGCTATAATATGAGCAAACAAGAAAAGTTAGCACATTAGCTTTACTATCTGGATAATGTAATAATTTTCATATAGTATGCAAACAATTGTTTATATTTCGTATAGTTTTTTATATATATTTTTTAGCTTTATGAACTGTAAGACTTTAAAGGCGAATATAAGTTTTGTGTACTAATATGGAATTAGAATCAATATGAAAGGTATTAAATCATATAAAGCATATCTTTTGATGTAATTCAGTGCTATAAGCTTCCTACTTTAAATCAAATTCGCTTTTTAGTAAATAGCTGTGTTAAGCTTAATTGAAATTTATAAAAGCCACATTATGTACATAAAATCGTATATTACAGATCCAACATCAAGGTCAACAGAAAACGTAATAAGTATTGACGAAAAGAAAAAAAATAAGCAATTCACTAAACAAAAGAACATGTCCAATGCTATCTTCAAATTAGATTGAGGGTGAAATAAAGGAATAATAGTTTTATTTTAGATCTAATTAAACCAAAAGCAAGAATATATTTTGGCACAACATTACAAGTAGAACCTGTCCCTTTCGAAAAAATTATCACTGATATCATTTATAAATTTTCTTATTTTCTTATTACTTACTCTCAAGTTTTTAATAATTTTACTTTCTCGATTTGTTAAATTCATTTTTAATTTCAAAAGAACAGGTAACTCATTTTGATTCTACTATTTTTTTTATTAATTTTCTTCAGTAATTGATATCAAATTCTCCTCACCTCTCAGAGAAAAGTATTTGTTCATTGAATTATCAATTTTAACATGCTTTTCTGTTGCTTTTTGTTAAATATGCTCATTATTTTAGCTTATTTAAGCAATATTTTTCAGCTCAATAATGTCAGTAGACTTATCTATTATTTATTAATTTAAATAATATAAATGAAATTAAACCAATAAACAAAATAATTTAATTTTGCCAACAAAAATAATTTCAAAAACAAAAAATAAATACTTTAAATTGAGTTATTCATGATATTTATAGAGGGCATTTTAGTCCGCTGCTCATTGATCTGCAATCCAAAATTAGCATTAAGTTACTAATTCTATTGATTTTAAACTGTTGAAATATTTGGTAATTAATCACCTTCACTAACTACGCTTTCATCTAATCTTAGATTCAAAGTTTCTAATTTAGTGTCTATGACCATAGTTTTCTAGAATAGTTGAAATTTATTGTGAAAACTTGTGTTTTCTTCAAAATTATCCATTTATTTAGGTCTTTTTTATATTTACTTCTACCTCCTTTAATTAACTTGAGTAATACCTTTATTATTTACCTTTTCGCAAGTTTTTATGGTAATTCAATATAAAAACAAAATTAATGTAAAGCTTTTAACAACTTGCTTTTTTAATTGAAGAATTTTCTTACTGTTTTTTTAGAAGCAAAATATATTTTTCTATACATTTGATTGATAGAAGCCAATAGTAAAATTAGTAAAAAATAAGGCTAAGAAATTTATATACATCAAAAGGCATTTAATAATTTAATTTAATGACATTAATACACATTTATATCTAATTTAAATAAATTATTTATTTTTATGATTTGTAATGAGTTGAAGTGAGTTTTATTTTTATTGAAATTAAGGACATTACTCTATTATTATTAAAATTTTTTGTTATCATAAGTTTTTTTTTTTTTTGAATAATTTGAAGATTTTTTAGTTAAACTATTTTTCTAATTAACATTCAAAATAAAAACTTTTAAAATACCATTTGGACTAATTACATAATCGTATTTCACTAAAAACGTAATATTTTAAAATAATTTATAATAATATTATTAATCTTCTTATATAGTTTTTTTGTGTAAAAAAATTTACTCTATGCATTAATTATTAATAACTTCTGAAATAAACAATAATATTTATTTGATACATTTTTTCATTTTTTTTTTCTTTTTAAGACTTTGATTGCATTTCTCCTTAGTTTTTAGTTATAATTGAATAGGATTTTTTCTATATTGCCATTAGGAAAATAAATAGTGTAATCCTTCCTTTAATCAAAATCTAATATAATGATGTTGTTATCGATATTTGAATTTTAATTATTCCCTCTCTACGAGTTTTAATTTGCTTGCTTGCCTAAAATTATTTATTAACCTGAAAATCCTTTTAGGAAATTTTCTAATTTAGAAAATTTTTGTAAATATTACTGAGTAATTGCTTTTATAAAACCCTGCAAATTTAATTAAGCAGACTGATTTTGTTAAACTGCATGAGCTGTCGATCCCTCCATTAGCTTACTAACAATACTTGTTTCCTAGATAATTTAGACCGTAAATAATAAATACACTTTATTAAAATAAAAATAATAATTAATACTTACCTTTTGCAACCTTTCTTTCATAGAATTATCTGAGGTGTTACTTTCATCATAAAGCAAATTTGATAACTGACTGTCTACGTTTAAACAAATTTATTGTGAGGTCTTTCTCTTAATAATACTTTTTTTCTTCTTCTTCTTTTTTATGAGCTCTTAACTAATTGATTTATTTTCTTCATCTTCTTGCTTTATTAAGCTCATAGATCGAGTTATTTTTGTATTATGATTGTAATTATCTATCTGATTTTCACTCTCAGCTATACCTTCTAGTTAACTTGCTGAATGATTAAAATAAGGTGATGCTACAAAGAATTCTTATACATTATTACTCATGTTAAATAACTTGCAAGCGTCTTCTATTTAGTACTATCGTAATAGTGAATTGCATTAATACTTATATTTACGGTTGTAATTCTATCTTCTTTATTTTAAATTAAGGATATAACTTGCTTTTACTTTTGAACTTTATTTATCAAGATGAAGCAGTGGGCAGTCATACTACTAATGAATTAAACCATTACAAATCTGACATTTAATTTTAATATCTTCGAAGTTGTAATTGAATGATATTTTGTCTCTAATATTGCAAAAAGTTTACATATCCTAGTCGTTCTATTTTACTATTTCTAAGAATTTATTTCTAGGTATTGACAAAACTTAAGTGAAATCTACTACTTTATAAGTCATTTCATCCTAAATACCTGTAAAAAATGCTACCTGGCCGATCAATTTATCCTTTCCAAAAGAATCTATTACAAACTCTATTCCAGAGTTGTCAGAGCAAGATCTTATAAGTTCAACTGTTATTTTTATTGTAAAGATTAAATTAATGCTAATTAATAATATAATAAATCATGATACTTATTTACCTTTACCTTAAATGATATAAACCAATCTTAAATCATCATAGTTTTAGTAATTGTTAATCACCTAGCCTGGAAGATAGTTCTGCTCCTCAATGGAGTACAAAATCTTTTGTTAGGTCTCTTGGCTGAATTACTCAGTGATTATGTCTATTTTTTTCAACAATTTACCAAAATATTCTTTTTTCAAATCCAAAACAAGATTTTCTGATATTTTAGAAAGAACAATTTCATTCTGATCGTCATTTTTTTTGAAATTGTGATGATAGTAATATTCTAAGTCTAAGTTTATTTCTCTCTATAAATTTCTATAGGTTAAAATAAAATAATTTAATCAAATAAAGAAAAATAAATAGTTAGTATGAATACACCTACTTGCTTATAAACCTTTTTCTCATGTATTAATTAATTTGATTGATATCTCTCCTTTGGTTTTCTTCTTCTTAGTCAACTTCCGAAAGAATGATGCCAATAATATTTAGTAGATACCCAAATATGATAGTAGTAAAAAGCATTGTAAATGAAGTAAATGAAATTTGTAGTACAGTATGAGCTTCGTTAGAGCCTGTTGTCATCAAGGTGAGAGACCAATATAGAGAACTAATATACAGCTTTGCCCAATTCCTATCATTCGCTGCTATGCTTTCATCAAACCAGGTTTACTCTTCTGCTAAATACTCCAACTCTATATATCCTACTAAATACCAAAGGCAAGCAATAATATGAGCTATAACAAAAATCTTCAAAACCAATTTAACAAGCTGCATGATATAATAATTTTGATATAACATGCAAATAGATATTTAAATATCATTCAGCTTTTTTACTACATTTATTAATTTAACAAATTAAAGGATTTTAAAGAATTTGCTTGCTTTTTAGTATGAAGGGTGGACAAATACCAGCAGGAAAGGTAATAAATCCCACAAAGCATATTCCTTTAAATAAAATCTAGCAATCGCTTTTCTGTTCTTGATTAAATGGGTTTTCTCGTAAAATGATGTATTTAATTTTATAATCATTTAGACAATCCATATTAAATACATAGTATTGTATATTTCCATCTCAAATTCTAAGTTAACTTCGAATATTAATAAAATTGAAGAGAAAAAGAAAAATAAGCAATTTATTACTGAAAAAACAATATCTAATCCAAATTTGAGATAGCTTAGAGGATTAAATAATGGTATCTTATTATTTATTTTTTAGTAAACTAAATTGTTGAATGGTTCAATAAGCCAACAATACTTCGTAAAAAATTTATTCCTTTGTTATAAAATATCACTTTTGTCATTAATTAGCATTCTAAGTTTTGGATTTTTAAGATTGAAGCTCTTTCCAGAATAAGTCTTTTCTCTAAAAAATTTCTTCATTTTACTTTTTATTTTAGATAAGAGTACAAACTCTTTTGATTGCTGGAAACCCTTTGTTTTACTACTTGCTGCTTTAAAATTATTTAAAACTTGTTCATTTTTCATTTTTTGATTATTTGTTCTAGTTTAACCGTTTTCATAATCTGTTTACTCCATAATATTGATACTATCGTTCTGCACTTAATTATTTACATGATTGACAAATTTGAAGCTTTGGCTTTTATTTTTAGCTAATTAGGTACAGTATAATGAAAAAATATTTAAACATTTTATAACTTAAATACTAAAATAATTATTTACTATCATTCAAATTCTCATTTAAAAAAATTGTCTAATTTTATTCTCCATTTTAAGAAATAATATTCGAATATTGCTGAGACTAATTATTATTATAATTATGTGGATTAAAATCTGTTGGAATTTAGTCTAACTCGCTTTGGCATGAATCTTCAACTCTCAGATTCAGAAAATCTAACTTGCTATCCTTTTGTAAGCATTGTTTGATCTAAAATTTTCTTTTATTTATAAATTCATAATTTTCTTGAGGATCCATTTTTTGATTTTATCTTTGCTAATTAGACAATAATTAGTCTAGTTCTACTATTTATTTTTTACTGTATTTTCTTCTAATTATAACAAATAAATTCAAATCAAATACACCAATTATTTTAATGTTTAACTTTTCTTAATTTGTTTAGTAATAAGAAAGTGTATAATATTTTTGTTAAATGAATAAATTTTAATAATTACTCACTCCTCAATTAAAAAATAAAAGCTTCAATAAATGTCTCTATTTAAATCAGAGTTCATCATTAATTATCATTGTAAACATCTTCAAAAATTAATGAAAGATAAAATATTCATAATTGATTATTATTTAAAGAAAATTTATTTTTTTAAATATGAATCAATTTAAAGCTAAGCTAAATCAGAAAAATATTCATTTTTATTTATTTTTATCATTGATATGAAATAAATATCATAATTACCTAAAATCTTTTTCAATGTAAAGAGAGTACATGTATCTTAAATTGTTAAATGCTATTTTTTATTATCTATATTGTAGAGTCAAAACTCAGCATAAAAAGGATTTAAAGTTAATTATATTGGTAAATAATTGACTAGATCTTATTCAACCCTTTTTTGACTATAGACTTATTAGGGCCTTTAATTTGTTGTAAATTGTAACAAAATCTTTGAAATTAGACAGATTTAGAGGGTGGTTGGAATAGCTAATTATTAACTAACTTAACGTTTTTGTAAATTTAGAAAAAATTAGTATAAATATTAACCAACCAGAAAATAATAATTATATGATAATTAACCCAAAAATTAAACATATTTCCATAAATCAATTACCTTGTATTTTAAAAATTAATTTTTCTCTTATATTTGATAGCTTTTCCAATTTTGTATACAATTCTTCTCTCTTTTTTTCATCTAGTTTATTTATTAAATGATATAATTAACTAAGCAAATAAAATACTGATATTTCCCTTCCTATTTATTTATTTATTTATTTATTGATGATGCATTTGTTGTTTATAATTATAAATTACTTTTATTTTTGGTATATTTAAGCTGAGGTTATTATTTTTTATGGTATCTTTAAAATAATTTTAAATTATTTTAATTTTTGTTGATTTTAAAAATGAACTACCTATTAAAATTTTAAATTATTTATGTTGCTTGAAAACTATTTTTACAATTTTAATTCAGAGACTTATAATTAGTAAAATTATGTTTTAGCTATGTAGATAAACTGAATAAAGATTTCAAAAATAAGAGAGCTAATTAAGAAAAAATTACTTCCAAAAATATAAACAATAACCAATGTGAATTAACTACTTAATTAGCCATACAGTTAAAAAGCTCAACATAATTAAAGATGATGAAAAATTAATTTAAAAAATAATTAAACTTATTTTTTTTCAATAAATGCATAAATTTATTTAAGTCAATAAAATTTAAAATATGAAATTAAGAGTAATTAAATAATAAATAATTTAAAAATAAATTCCTCATTAACAACTTCAAATATAAATACATATATATAATAAAATAATAATTAGGTTTCATCTATTACTTTTCTTAAATTTTAATTTTAAAGTAATTAGCTTAAAGCATAATCTCTTAATTGTATGCATAAGTTTTATTTACATTTATTGGCTAATGCTCTGATATCTTTCATTTAAAAAATTTACAAATTAGAATATAGTTATTCTTAATAAAATAAGAGTTAAACATACCTAAATGTAATTTTCAAATAAGCAAGGTTTGATATGTTCTTTAAATAGCAAGAAAATTTAAATGCCTCAAGATCATTTATTTATTCATCTCTTATAATAAATGAATAGATTAATTTCAAAATTGTAAATTTTTATTAAAATATAAAAGCAAATATTTATTTATCCATCTAACTTGGTTGTAATATTTTTGCTTTAATAAACTCTAGTTAACTTAAGTCAATTAAACATATAAAGAATTTAATAATTAATTAAAGTTTAGTAGGCATTTATTTTACTTAAATAAGGTAAATAAGTAACAAAGAATTTAATTAAGAATAATAGTTTTTTGAACATTTCCAATTAAATAAATAAAATGAAATTTTACTCGATGTTGACTGATAAAATTGTAAGGTTTTCTAATTCTGATAAAGAAGAATTAAATATGTATTATTCTTGTAAACTTTATTTGTTAAGCCTTTTAATATAAATATAAAGTTATAATAATATTTTAATAATAATAAATTGAAGGTAAATCTTTTGCTTATTAAAATAGAATTAGTTGCTTAAGTAGATAGAAAATGAATGTATCGTTTTTATTAAATTAATGATTTTATCAAAAACAATTAAATTAAATTTTAACAACTTTCTAAAAATATTAAAGGAAAAGATTAATTAAAATTTACATTAAATTTACTGATAGTTTTTTAAGATTTTAGTAATTTGCTATTAAGTTTAGAATTTAATATATTCCCTCTTTAGCAATTTAATTTTTCCTATATAAATAAATAAAAATGCTAAATATCTCAACTTTAAATATAAATTTGGATTATTAAATTATTTAATATAGCAAAGGATGAAAATAATTAATAAATAATATAAACTAATTATATTTACTAAAGGTTGAGCTTAAGATTTATAAGATTTTCACAGTACTGCAAATTTTTAACTAAATTTAAAGCATTATCAATATTAAGGTTGTTATCCCTTTTTATATAGATGAAGTTATATTAAATTTATTAATTCAATTGAGATAAAAATATTTTTGATTTAATTGAATTGCAAAACTAAAATTAATTAAAAAAATAATTTTCATAATTAACATTTTTTTAATTTAAAACTATTTTTTTTATTTTTGAAGTCTTAAACAAAACCATATAAAGCAGAAAAAGTTATTTTAGTAATGTTTTACTATTTATAATAAAAATTTATTATAGCTTCAAATAAATAAATTATCTTTGTTTTAAAATATAAACTATTTATTTAGATGTATATCTTTATGTTATTTTTATCTTATGTTGAAATTTTTGTAATTTTTAATATAAAAATAAAGAAGCATTTATTTATCTTACCCTAAGTATAGATTTAGATTCGAAATATTCCTACATTATTCTAAATATCTGCTTAGGTGTTAAAGGGTCTTTTCAGTCAAATCATTCCCCCTATTGATTTAGAATTTAGTTAATTAAATATATTAACTTGTTCTATTTATTTTTCTAATTTATCAACAATTATTTTTTGAATGAGCATGAGAAATATTTATATGTAAAGCTAATAAAAAATATTAAATTGCGTTTAGAGTAAGATTATATCAAATTTAGTTTTAGAATACTTTTTAATTTTATATTTTTAATTAAAGAAAAATCATATCGGAAATGGGGCTAACTACAAAATAAGTATTCATTTATTCTTAAGCTGTAATTTTCTTTCCCATAAAAATAATATCCAGTAAAAAAATCAAGTATTTTTATTAAGAAGGCATAGATTTATATTTTTAAAAAATATAAAGATGCATTAATGCACTAATATTTTCAAATTCTTTAGTATTTTTAAAGTTAATTTAATTTTTTATGATGTCAATATTAATAAAAAATTAAAAAAAAAAATCAATTTAATATTTGTAAAAATAAATTAATATGAATTATTGAATATTATTTACTCTAGTTTAATAGTCAAAGATATTAATACAAAACATCTTTCTAAATAAGACAATAGAGATAATATGTTTTCTTCATTAATATTACTATAACTTTAAAAATTTTATAAATTATATTAAGAATTATTACCGATTTATTAATATAATTATTTTGCTGAAATTGAGCTAATGTAAAATAATTAAATTGAATTGAATTGAGAATAATGTATTTTTAATTTATTATAATTTACCTGAGATTAATCACTAAACTTATTAGATTGACAGATTATTCTAAATAAATTCTTAAATTTTCACCTTTTCTGCTTATCTCGTTAACTCTTAATTTATTTTTATTTTATTTTACTTAATTAGTAAATATTCAATAATAAAATTAAGTAAGCTGAAAAGCGAATCATATATATTTTAAAAATTGCGTATTTACCCTATGTTGAATTTATCAAAAAGATCAAATGAATCTAAAGTTAGTGATTGATCAGCATGTTAGCTAAAATTAAAAATGATATATGTAAACACAATTTAAATAAAAAGATCATTAAAATACTAAATTTATAAGATTTTAACTAAAATGATCAGTAAAATACTAAATTTATAAGATTAGAAAATAACTAAAATTATTTTACTGAAATTGAATTTTTAAATTTTTGTGTGTCTATTTTCCAAAAAGAGAAATTAGCTAATAAATCTCTTAATTTGTTAATTGATTAAAGCTGTTTGATAAAAAAATTAATTTTTAAAAAAAAAGATACATAAGTTAAAAAATATTATATTAGTAAATAATTTTTATATAAATTTAAATAAGGGAGCTAGCTAATTAATGAATTTGATAGCCTTTGAATATAAATATTTTAAGCATTATTCTATATTTTCATATTAAATTAATTTAATTCTGACAATTAATTAATGTTAACTAGTTAACAAATCAAATTTAAATAAAAAAATTTACCTCAAATCTAATGAAATTTTTTCACATTAACTTAATTTGATTGCTTAAATTAATAATTTAGCAGCTAAAAAATCAATTAAATTATGGCTATTTTTTAAAAAAATACTTATAATAAATGCTTATTTAATAAAATATTAATATTTATTTTTCAAAAAAAGTTATATTTATTTACCTTAAGTCAATATTCATAAACATTATTTTCTTATTCTATTAAATAAAATATGCTAACTAGTAAGCAAGAGAATTATCAATTTTATTTGAACTTTTATTTTGAAAAAAACATAAATATATTATATAATTCTAAGTAAAAATTTACAAAATATTTTAGTTAATAAATAAAATTTATTTTTTTTTTGAGTTATTAAAATTCTTATTTTTTTTCTATATGTATAAATTTAAACAAATAAAAACTTACCTCAAATGTAGAGTTAAATATTCAAGATATCTTAGCGATTATAGAGCATTTAATATTTTAATAGCTCCTTAACTATGTATCTTATTTTTGCTGTTTAAATTAAAAAAAAATTTTAATATAAATTAATTAGTGCAAAATTAAATATAAAAATAAAATAACAAGTTTCTAAATCTTCTATCTAATAAATATTGGTAAAATAATTTCTAACACATCCAAAACATGAAATAGGTTTTTCCTAAAGGAGAATTTATTTTAATATATAATGGAGTTTGAAAAAAGAAAAAAGGAATTTTAAATTAAAAATATTTAAAAGACTTTATTAATAGAAAAATTACCTTAAGTATAGCTTTATTTTTAAGAGATCTTATAATTTTATTTTTTCATGAATGTAGATACATCCTAAATGCGTTATTTCATTACCCCTAATAAATAGATAAATTAATTAATAAACTTATAGATAAAATGAATTTTTTTAAATTCTAATAATTTTTTAAATTTATGATTTTAAAACCTAGTAAAGTAATTTATTATTATATAAATTATAAAGTATAGTAAAAAATAATGTAAAATTAATTATAAAGTAATCATTTACATTAGAGATAAACGTAGACTGTATATGAATTTTCTTTAATTAGATTATAAAATATTATATACATCTATATCTCTTAATTTATTGAAACTTTTATGTTAAAAATTTTAAATAAATTAATTAAAACTAATCTTTTTAATATTATTAAAAAAAATAATAACTTAAGTTCAATAGTTAGCATTCCATCTTTATAAATAGATCCTAATAAGTTTATTAAGATTTATTTTCCAGTTTTACCAATACATGAGTCACTAATTTATTTTGTAATTATATTTTAATTTAAGAAATTTGTTTGAATTTATTTGCTCATTTTTAAAGTAAATAAGTAAAAGAAATAATTAGAAATAGGAAATTACTTCAAATAAATCTTTATTTCTCTTGCAAAACATTTAACTGAATTAGAATTCTCTTACAATTTCTAGCTTGTGTCATCACAAAAATTATTTGAACTAATTAATTAAATAATTTAATATTACATTTTAACACTTATTAATAAAAGAAACAACAAATTAATTAATTTAAAAAATTACCTTAAATTAATTTTGAAAATTTTTCCTCTCTTGTTTTTTTAAATTGATAGAAAAATAAGCTCTAATCCAAAAATAGTAATATTGTTATTGCTATATATAAAAGTTTTTAATATTTTCAATTTTATATTTATCTATTATGATAAATTTATTAATTGAGTTTTAATTAATTTGTAAAGTTGAAATTTAATTAATTTATTTTTTATAAAAGAGAAGAGTGAGCGAGTATGAGTTTGTAATTTTTCTTAAAGCAAATAATTTATTAAACAACCCCCCATCCCTAAATATATCTTTTAAAATATAAAAAAATCTACAATAACTTTAAGTATATAGTTACCTTAAATCAATATCTAATTCATTAATATCTGACTCTTCGTTTATCACTTTAGAGATTATATTTGCACTTAAATCGTTCAAGCAATTTGATCTAAGTTTATTTTTAAAAAATACAATAAATATTAAAGAGAAATAAAATCTTTATTGAAAAGAAGCCTCTTTATAAAAAAAATTTGATTATATTTTTGCTTCAAATTAAATTTTTTAAAGGTAAGGCAGATTATGCTGATATAATTAATATCTAACTAAATAATTGGTTATTATTTTTAAAATCAAAATATAAACTATAGCTAAAAAATAACCTTGTTATAAGCTTTAAACTCCTAAGATATTTATTTTATTTTATAACACTTGCTATTTTAGTTAACACTTCAAGATTGATATTTCCTTCACTAATAAATATAATAAAAATAAATAAACTTAAGCAAGAAATTAAAATTCAACCCTAAATCTAGATTGAGTTTGTTAATATTTTTATTTCCTTCCATTCCTTTTATTAAAGAGTTAGCTCCTTTAAATCCTATATTATTCTAACTATATATATTACTTTAATTAACATTTTTATAATTAACAAACTTATAATTACCTTATAATTAGTTTAACCTTATTTATCTTTTTATTTTTATTTAATCCTTTTGAAATAATTTCACATCCTTGATCTCCGATTTAATTATTTCTAATTGAAAGAATTAAAAATATTTCAAATTAAAATTTTAACTTATTAATGAATTATTTTAATATAATATATGGCAGCTAGATGAGAATATTTTTTCGATTAAAAGATAAAAAATTATAATATAATAAGATTATATTGCCAAACTTTACCTTAAATAAAAAACTAAAGATTCATAATCTATTTTTTCTAAGACTTTAGCTATGCTTTATACTTCGTTAATTTCACTTAACTAAATATTACTAATATTATGTTTAAATATAAAGTAAAATAAGCAAGATAAAAGAAAAGAAAATTTTTATAAATTTATTAGATGGAAATAAAGTTTTTGGAAGGAAAGAAGGAACGTTAGATAAAAAAACCAAAAATTAAAAAATAAATGAGAGGTTTATATTCTGCTCTATATTTTAAAATGAAATTTCTATTCTGATAAATTAAATTATGGGAATTCAAAATATAGATACTTTTAATTAAAACAGTAAATATAAACTTTTTTTCACTCACTTTTTTATTGAATTATATATTTAATATTATTTAAACATTTTGAAAGAAAAAATAAAAAATATTTACTCAAGATGAATGGTTAACTTATAAAAATACAATCTTGGGAGATATAGTATATGCCTATAAATAAAATTAATTTTATTTAAATTGTCAAAAACATGGATAAATAAATAATTTACTTGAAGCTTTATAATCTATCAAGGCAGATATATTTTTAAAGTTCTAATTCATCGAATTTGATATGTACTTATTATATGTAATTTAGCATATAATCATCATATTTATATCCCTATTGAATATTTGAATAAATAAAGGATTTTATTAAAACTATAAATATTAATATAGCTTAATCATTATTTTTTAAAAATAAATTCTCTTCAACTATTTTTTTTGAAACATATTTCTCAATGAAAGTGATAAAATCTTAATTTTAAGCAAGATTCTCAAATAAATAACATAAGAGTAGAATTAAATCTATAAGGTCAGTATCAAAAATATCAATGTCTATTTTTTCTAGATAAGCTGCTTATTACTGATAATATTTTTCTATAAACAGTATAAAATGGGATTTTTAATTTTAATTCATGAGGTTTATGGCATTTTTAAGGCTTCTTATTGCCAAGTCTTCATATTCAAACGATGCCTAAGTCATATTTAAGACAAAATAAAGAAAATCAACCAACATGTTTCTTTCATAAACACAGTCTATATCTATTTGCTCTAAGTTTTGTTTCTAAAATTCTTTAAGTTGATCAAATGAAAGCATATATTCAATATCAGATTTTTGAATAATACTTTCCAAATTAAAGTTAAAAATAAATTTTTTATGAATCTATAAATACATTAAAATATTAATAACAGAAAAAATAATCCCAAAAATCTATTCTTTTGAGCATTTTTATTCATAAGATGAAACAGATTCCAAAAAATCTTATAAGTTTTAAAGTTAATCAACGTTTATAAAGTATAAATTACCATTCCTATCGTAAAACTCTTTAATTTCTTTTTAGATTTAATCTAGCTAAACTCCTTAAGTAAAAACAAATGATGCTGTTTATTAGTTTTCATCTTATACTTAAATTTTGTAAAGTGAACTACTAATTCTTTAGTATTTAATTATGGTATAATCATCAAATAAATAATCTATATCTTTGTCATATTATGTATCTAGAATACTTAATTATTCTGTATATAACGCCTAGTTTTTCACTATCAGTGACTTATAATGATCTAAATAATCATTAATCATTCCTACATAAATTTATCCATAAGCTATTTTGCTTGCAATTTAGATTTTTTCTTTTTTAAATATTAAATTGTTGTTTTATAAAAAGTTGAATGTTGTCCTTAAATTATGTTAAGCTACAATATTCAATAAAGAAAATTGTTTCTTTTTCTGAATTAAGCTTAAAGTTTCTTTATCCAATTTTTATTAAAATAAATTCATTAATTTTAAATGAAAGTACACTTTTCTATTCATAAACTACAAATATTCTGGGTAGAGATATTCGGTTTGTTTTATTTTTTCAATTTATTTGGCTAATTAATTGTATTCTTTATTATTTAAAAATATTTCTGAGATGAGGAATGTAATTTATTCAATATTTTCGTTATAATTTTATAAATAGCATTTTAATAATTTGAATTAGAATCTAAGATAATTGTTTTGAAATGATTTGGATTAATTTTAAATTTTTAACTATTCAAGGTATGTATTTATTAGCGTTATTGTTTTAGTTTAAAAATGAATTTCTAAGGCAATTTGCTTAAAATTTTAGATTCTTCTGCTTTCTCCATGATTCCAAATATGTTTATAAACACCATAAAAGTATAAACTTATTTGTTTAAAAAAATTTTTTTAACTTGAAAATGTTTTAGTATCTTAAAAAAATGATTCTACAAATTCATATTATTCAATTTAAAAATTTTTTGTTTTTCTTAAGTATTTGATATAACTATAACCTAAATATTTAACTGATTCAATATTTTTGAACATGTCAAAAAGACTTTAATACTAAAGCATTCTGTATTTTAAGATAAATCTATAAATTAAAACTAGATAAGGAATCTAAAAACTTTCTTTTTTAGCAACTAGATCAATCTTTTTTATGTAAATAAAAAAATGATCATCTAATGCATTCATTTCTAACAATGCTTAGCAAAGCTTTATTTAAGATTAAATTTGAAAAGATTCTAATTTAGTCTAAATAGTAGATAAATCCCTAAAAAGAGCTTAACATTTTTGATAATCTTTTCTTTACAGTAATATGCTAGCCTCTATGTACTACAATACATATTAAATATCGCTAGCTAGAATTATTTTAGGAATAAATAATTAGATGCACTTCACTTTTTAGTAAATACTTTCTTAGTAAAACAAATATTTTTCTTATTTTTTTATTAATTTATTTATTATCTACAACTAATTTTAATCAATAACAATTTCATCTAATTTTATGTTTGTTTATCCTTCTTAATCTTCATTAAGGATTTAAAGTTCTGTTAAAGAAATTTGCAAATATTATCTTAAGAAATTTTTTATTTCTTTATTTTCATAAAAGCTAAGCGCAGCTTTAACAAATTGATTCATTAACTAAAAACAATCGATCTCTAAATCTAAATTACTTTAATCTTTATTGATAACATTTGAAACTACATTATTTAGAATTTATTTTAGCATAATAGCATACCCGAAGTCAGTTTTATAAATTACTCTCTACATAGTTTTACAAACTGAATACATATCATGGTAAAAAGGGAAAATACTGTATAAAGGTTTATAGCCTTATGTAAAGCCCTTAGAAATGTCTTTACCTTAATATAAGCTATAAATATCTATTTATGTGGAGCATCCAAAATCTGACAATAACCACTTCCCTTACAATTTTAGTAAATTATCTGGCTTAAT
The DNA here is from genome assembly GCA_000231845.2 of Tetrahymena malaccensis 436. NCBI lineage: Eukaryota > Ciliophora > Oligohymenophorea > Hymenostomatida > Tetrahymenidae > Tetrahymena > Tetrahymena malaccensis. The sequence continues at coordinate 36,367 of JH720132.1, read as the reverse complement.
GTCACTATGATATAAATAATTTTATCTTAACTCAATTAACGAGCTAATTAAGTAAAATATAATTTCCATGCACTCTGCTAGACTTAAGTACTCTTCATTTTGCAATAAATTTTTTAGACTAAACTCACACAATTACATATAAATTATTATATAAACTTTAAAATCATTTTCTATTATCTAATGTCCTTTATATTTCAATATATGTTTCGCTTCTTTCAGCTCATAGTTATTTATTATTTCCTAAAATTATTCTTTAAATATTTCACTATTCTATGATCTTTCATATACTACAATCCTTTAAGCAAGGCTTTTATTATAGTTGTAGTATATATCTGCTTCTCCACCACTTGTTAGATACTGAAAATCCTATAGATATACTTATAAAAATTGTTTATCCTCAAATGACAATTTTTAATTAGGTCCATTACATTAATTATTTAGGTTATTCATTTTTTTTTACTTATTTTATTCTTATCCTTTTTTACTTAAATTTCCAATTTCAAAATTTTTTTTATCTATTTTTTGAAAATCAAACTCAGAATCATAATCTTTAATCTAGGATTTAACATCTGATACCTTAATAAGCTGATTACTATTATTATTCTCATTTTTTTTAGAAGAATTATTATTAGTTTCAAATTATATTAACTTACAATCTTAAATTTAAGATTTTTCATTAATTTGTTTTTTTTAAATTATTTTTTACTTTTTATTTTTAGTTAACCCTTCAAAATCTAAATTGAGTTAGCATATTAAATTCATTAAATTAGATGTTTAAATAATATGATTATAATTTTAAGAATTGTGCTAGACATATTATTATATATTCCTTTTATCTACTTATATCTTTAGTTTTTCTTAATTTTCTATTTAACGTTCAATGAAATTTTAGTATTAAGGTTATTTAAGTTATTTGATAAGAATATCTCTGCTGTCCTTGTCTTAAATTCGGTTATTAATAACAAACTTTTAATCTGTTATTATTTAATTATTTTACTTTTTGTTATCTCTTTCATCGTTTTGATGATAAATTTCATTTTATGTTAAGGGTATTTCATTTTTAATTCTAGAAAATTTATCTTAAGGAATAGTAAGAGGTTATTGAATACTTTTCTTTTGTAAGTTATCTTATTTCTACTTTATAAAGCGTGGGTCTTTTTATTTTTTCATATTTTTTATTAATTCAGATTAATCCTTTTTAATTAATTTGTATTCAAATATTAATAATTTGAAATATGTAGTAAACCAGGTTGTAACAAAATACAATAATATATTATAAGAAATTAAAAATATATCTAAATGCAGTATTTTTTTTTAGCAGTCTGCATGCTGCTTTTAATTTACATTTAAATATGTAAATTAAATTTATTTTTTATAATTTATATATTTTAATTGTTTTGTTGCTTTAATTTGTGTTTTATATTTGTATTATTTAATTAAAACTTTTTAATTATATGATAGTAAAATAAACTATTATTTTTTAATTTATTAAATTTATTTTGTTTTACTTTTTCTTATTTAAGTTAAATTTGTATATATAATTTTATATAAAAGAATTTATGAATATATTTAATTATTTATTTAATTTTAATTTTTTGATTTTTGTAACATTATACAAATAAATAAAATAAACTTCCTTATATATATAATAAGTTTGTGCAATGACCTATATAATAGGTCAGAATATAGGATTCAATTGTATTTTATAAATAATATATCAATTTTTTTTAAAAACTCAATTTTTAAAAAATTTAATTCATCCAAATTTTATATTTTAATGAAGGTTTTGAAACTTAAAACAAATGTTTGAATGCAAGAACTATTTTTAATTAATAATTATTCAATCTAAAAACTAATCCCTTTTTATAGGTAACTTTTGGTATATGTTAAAGATCTTAAAATAACAAAGGGCTTATCTATTTATTAGGAAGTTGGAATGTACTTATTTAATTTCATTTTTTATTTTCTAATCTTAAAATCATTAATCAATTATAAAAAATTAATACAAATTATAAATAAATATAATAAACATGCTTAAAAATTTTTAAATAGATAAAAAATTTCTAAATTATAATTAATTATTGATCACTCACTCACTCACACACACGCTCACTTCATCTTTCTTTTAGAAGGCTTAAACGTTTTTCTTTTTTTTTTTTACTTTTAGTTAAAACTGGAAATTATTTTGCCAGAGTTACCTTCAGGAAAGTAAATTGTGTAGTCTTTCTTTTAGTCAAATTCCCATATAATTTTGTCGGTATTCACGATTTAAGCTATTTCTCTAAACGAATTTTGATTTAATTACTTACCTATAGCTATCTGTTAACCTGGCAAAACTTTTAGGATATTTTCTAATTTAGATAATTTATACAAACATTATTACGTTACAGCTTTTAAGAAGTTCTTGAAATTTAACTGACTCATCTAAGTAGTTTATGGTGTTGATCCATCCATCATTTTAGTAACTATGCTTGTTTCCTTTTTTATTTTAAATAATGGATTGTAAATAAATTAAAATAGAATAATTAATACTTTTAGATATAATTTATCTTTAATAGATCTTTCAGAACCATCGCCTTCGTCTTACATATGATTTGATACTTAAGTATCTAAATTTAAGAAAATTTATTATGAATTCTTTTTTATAATTGCACCCTTTGCTTTTTTCTTTACGATTTCTTAGCTATGAGGTTTGTTTTCGTCTTCATCACAGACTATTTAAGAATGTGATCTGAGCGTTCTTATATTATTGTTTAAGGGATTTATTTCTTTTTAGCTAATACCTTAACCTTCATAGATACTTTCTAAATTATTTATTGATGTAGAAGAAACCTATGCTTCTTAAAAATCCATTTTAGTACAAAGTAATTTGCAATATTTTTAAGTTTATTATTGTATCATCAAAGTATTGTACTTACATTTTGGTTTGCGATTGAAGTTTTATCTAAATTATTTCAAATAGTAATTATAATTTTATACTACTTTTTCTCTTTATTTATCAAAGTGAACCAATGGACAGTTATATTATTGATGTTTAAAGCTTTAACAATTCTCACATTTAACTTTAATATCTTCAAAATCTTAGTAAAATGAAATTTTATCTTTTATTTTGCAAAACTTTTGAAAATCCAAATCGTTTTATTTGACTGTTTCGAGGAATTTGTCTCTAGGGATAGAGATAACTTATGTAAAATCAACTGCTTTAATTATAATCCCATCCTGTCTTCCTTGGAAAAATGCTATTTAACCAATTAGTTTATTTTTTCCATAAGAATCTATAACAAATTCAATGCCTGAATTATCAGATTTAATAATCTCAACTAAAATAATTAAGCAAAATAAAACAATCAAAAGTAAGAAAGAAAAAATCTATTTACCCTAACCTTCAACGATATAAATCAATCTACTTTCATCATAGTTTTGATAATTATTAATCACTTATCCAGGCAAATAATTCTATTCTTCTATGAAAAGCAATATCTTTTATTGGGTTTCTTAGCTGAAATGCCTAGTAATAATTTCCATTTAATTTAAAAATCTACCAAAATACTCTTTTTTTAAATCCTAAAGCAAATTTTCTGAAATTTTAGAAAGAACAATTTAATTTTACTCATCATCTTTTTTGAAATTATGATGATAATAATATTCTAAATCTAAATTTATTCCTCTCTAAAGATTTCTATTTAATTATTAAAGTTAATAAGTTGAAAATTAATCAATATATATATTAGACAATCAATAAAATCTTGAATTTAAGAATATTTTTTGTGCTTTTATTTACTTGCTTATTGATCTTTTTCTCATGTACGAGTTAATTTAATTCATATCTCTCCTTTCGTTTTCTTCTTCTTAGTCAACTTCAGAAAGAATAATGCCAATTATATTCAATAAATAGCCGAATATGATAGTTGTAAAAAGCATAATAAATGAAGTAAAAGCAATTTGCAAAACTGTATCAGCTTAATTCGAACCTGTTGTCATTAAGGTGAGAGACCAGTATAGAGAACTAATATACAGTTTTGCCCAATTTCTATCATTTGCTGCTATGCTTTAGTCAAACCAGGTTTACTCTTCTCCTAAATACTCAAGCTCAATATAACCTACTAAAAACCAAAGACATGAAATAATGTGAGCTATTATAAAAATCTTCAAAACCAACTTAACAAGCTGTAAAATATGGTAATTTTTATATGACATGCATATAAATATTTAAATGTCATTCAGCTTCTTAGCTACATTTACTAATTTAAAAAATTATATAATTTTAAAGATTTTCCTGACCTTAATGTACTGAGGCTATACAAATATCAATAAAAAAGCTAAAAAATCCCATAATGCGTATTCCTTTACATAAAAAATAGCTATTTCCTTTCTATTTTAGACTAAATTTGTTTTCTAATAAAAAGATGTGTTTAATTTAATAAGTGTTTATAAAAACCATATTAAGAACATTGAGTTATAGATCTGTGGTTCAAATTCTAAGTTAACTTGGAAAATAATTAAAATTGAAGAGTAAAAGAAAAATATGCAATTTATCAATGATAAAACAATATCTAATCCAAATTTTAGGTAACTTTGCGGATTAAACAATGGCAAATTATTTATTTTTAAAAAAATTGCTTTTGATATTTAGTTCACAAAATGACAATATTTTGATCCAATTTTATTTTTATGTTATAAAATATCACTTTTGTCATTAATTAGCGTTCTAAGTTTTGGATTTTAAAGATTAAAACTCTTTCCTTTATAGGTTTTTTCTTAATAGAACTTCTTCATTTTATTCTTTAATTTAGATAAAGTTACTAATTCTTTTTGTTAAGCATTGTTCAGATAATACCTATCTTATACTTCTCGAGCTTCATCTTAATGAATTCTGTTAATAATATTAATATGTTGTCCTTTTTCAAAATCTACTTAGATATTAGTCTAATTACTGCTATCTAGCAGCTAATTAGGTTGAAAATATGTAAATTTACTGCAATTACTTTTATATTTAGCTAAAAAATAAATTTATTAAATAAAAAATAAAATAAATTTGAATATATTTATTTACTTCCATCAAAGTTTTCATTTAAAAGTACAGTAAAATTCTACTCTTCATATTAGGAAGTTAAATTTGAAATCTATTGAGTTTGATTATTCTTATAAGGAATTGCATCAGTGGGTATTTAATCTAACTCACTTTGGCATGACTCTTCTATTCTCATATTCAAGACATCTAACTTGCTATCCTTTTACAAGCATTTTTTCATTTAGGATTTTCTTATATTTAAAAATTCATAATTTTCTTGAGGATCCATATTTATTAGATACAACTAGCAGCTTATTATTATTAAACCTCTACTTTCTTTTTATCAATTTTTTAATGATTGATTAAACTAAGAATTAAATCAATCTTATAAAGCAATAACTTCAAATTATGTTTAATTATTTACTTGTTTTATCTTTAAAAAAATTGAATTAGTTAAATTAACTACTCCAAACATTTACTTCTTATATTAAATAAATTATTTTTAAATTATTCATTTTTATTCCATGCTAAATATATATATTGTTAAAAACTCTTCTGTATGTCCTTTGACTTCTGATTGATTGTTATTAAATTTTTTTTTAATAATATAAATGTATGAAGTAATTGTATCATATTTCAATTTTTTTAATAAAATAGCTATAAATTAGTAACAAATAGTTTCTTCATTTTCTAAAAAGTGATTATCCTTAATCTAAATTTTTTACTATTTTAAAATTGATAAAAATAACTTGAAATTTTCAATAAACATTTTATTTTTAAATAAAGAATTAAAACTAGAATTTTTTTCAAATAAAAAATACAACATAAATATCATTATTTTATTTAGTTTAAATTTGATCTTTTTTTTATAATGCATTTTAATTAATTATTTTGTTAATTAATTGGATACAAACAATATCTTGTTAATTTTTTATTAGTCATATACCCTTTTTAATTTCATGTTAATAACTCTCCTATAATTGAATGAATACTAATTAATCAAAAGAATGGAATTAATAATGAATGATACTGTCAAATAAAAATATGAAACCAAAGAAGAAAGAAAAAAACTACATTTATGTTTGGTTTTTGAAACAATAACAACAATAAATAAATAAATACTTAATAAATGTAAAAAATATTTAAAGTAAAAATTTCATAAAGATTAGACTATCTCAATCAAGCAAATCATTTCAAATGGTTTATTTATAAAGCTAAGGTGATTTTGCTTTAAGTTAGGATAACTTGTTTTTTCTCTTTTAAAATCTATTATATTTTGCGATTACAAACTACAAATTTCCTTCAGGAAAATAGTAATTAAAATCTTTCTATTTTTCAAATAGCCATGGATTTTCAAATATCTGTTGGTACATTTAAGGTTCATCATAACTCTTATATGTGCTCATTTATACATTTTTACTTAATTTTTCTTAAATTTAGTTTTTCTCTAAAACACCTTCTCTACTGAAAGGATATTATCTTATTTCGCTCTACTATTTTTCATAACCTTCTAATTTTTAAAGAGTTTTGTATTAACTATCATGATAATTTTGCGCCATCAAACTCTAATTAATAAAAATATTTTTTTAAAACAATATTTCTCAAAATTTCAAATATTACAAACTCAATATTATTGCATTTAGACATACTTTTAACAGGCGTACGATCTTTTATGCTGTCCTAATTTGAAAATATACTTGCCTTAAATTCCTTTTCCCTACTTTATAACATAATTTTATTATATTAAAAAATTATATTATAAAATATATTTATTTATTTATTTATTTATTTATTTATTACCTTCCTACTTCTTATTCATGCTCTAACAAAGATTTTACAGCTTTTGAATACTGAGAGAAGGTTTTCTATTAATTTTAATTATAATAAATATTTTTATTTTTAAAAATCACAATAAGTTAGCATTAATAAAAAATATAGCTCAAGGAATATTTCATTTATTTAGTACTCTTTAAAATGATTATTATTTATTTATTAGATTATAAAATTAAATCTATCTCCTATTCTTAAATAAAGTAAACAATTAGCTTAGCTGGATAAGTTGGGGTAGAGAACATAGCATATACAAAGCTCATATGAACCTATTATCATTTTAAATATCTACTGTACCAAACATTTGTACAAACATAATTGCATATGTATCTATCTATCTATCTATACCCACATACCTAGCCAAACATCGATTAAATTTATTTGCACTGCAAGAGCAAATTTAATAAATAAAAATAAAATTCTTGAACTTTAAAATAAATATAAATAAGTAATTTTGGTTTATATAAATAGTAAGTAAATAAGTGTGTAGTGATCATTTAATTAATTACATAGTCCCAGCTGTTAGTTCTTTTTATTAAAGAGCGATCTTTAAAGCTATCTTGTTTCTAATAACTATTTTTGAGCTCTTTTTCTCTTTTAGAAATGTTTGGGCTTTTAGCTTAGTCCTCACCTGTCCCAGACATTTATTTATTGTATTCTTACTCAAAATCTAGAAAGGACTTAAAAACTTTAGGATATGAGGTCAAAGATTTTTATTAGGACAAAGTACCTCTGTTATTATTACTACTGCTTGAATCTGATATATTTAAAAATTAGGATGTTATTCTTGGGGTTTTGTCTTCTCTGTTGTATAGATCATGTTAAATTTATATCTCATTATTAGGTAAATCACTGAGAGATCGATCTTAAAAGTCATTTATTTCAGATTAAGTAGTATATTAGCTTTTAATTAAATTATTATCATCTACCTATGCAATATTTTACTACTCAAATAATTGCTGAAATTTTTCAATTATTTATTGATTAAGTAAAGAGTTTTATGATTTTTATTTTTTTCTATTCTATTAAATTCTATTTTACTTTATTCTTTCAAAATAAGTAATCTTATCTAGATAATCATTCCTATTAAAATGGAGCAAAGGACAATCTTTAGTTAAATGCTATATCTTTTAGCAAACTGAACAGTTTATTTTTAAATGCTTTTAGTCATTATAATTTAATATGTTGTCTTTTATTTAGTTAAAATTCTACCAGTCTCTATCGTTTTCTTTAACTATTGCTTGGAATGATTCTCTTGAAAGCTTAATTACAGTTGTAAAAGTCTTTGCTTTCGCTTGAAACCCATTAGCTTTGCCAGTAAAAAAGCTATCATGACCGAATTCTTCATCTTTTTTGAGCACTGATATAATCTATCTTTCATTTGAGCCTTCTTAAATCTTTCTGGATAACTCAACTTTTTATTGAGATTTTAATTTACTACATAAAACAAGAAAAATTTTTAAATTACCTTCACCTTCAATAATATAGTAAAGTTAATTGGATTCATAATTCTCTTCATACAAAAAAACCTAATTGGGCAAATAATAAGCTTCATTCATCAAAAGTGAAACCTTATAAAGAGTTTCTTAACTAAAGTTAGACTTTAAGCAATTAACTTTGTTCAATATACTTCCATAATACTCATTAAGCAGCTACTCTTTTAAATTCATAGATAGCTTATCTAAAACAGTCTAATTTTATTCCTATAATTTTTTGTAGTTTTTTTAATAAAAATACTCAATATCTAGGTTAATCACTCTTTGCAAATCTCTAATTTATTTAATAATAAAAATTCTTTTTTTATTTATTTTTACAAAATGAACGATTTATTTTTAAACTTAAAAATACTTTCCCATTAAATTTTAAAAATTCAAATAATTTGAAATAAAGTCAAAAATTATTTGTTTTCTTATAAATATAAATTTCTTTTATCCTGAAAAAGATATTCTTGTAATTGATAGCATTACATAAAAATAATCTAATCAATATAATTTTTTTTGCAAACAAAAAATGTTTATCTGAAAAAAATCTAATAAATTTTGAAATATTTGAATGAAATTATTTTAAATTTATTAATTTAATAGATTAAGAATTTGAATTTTTTTTTTAATTATTTTAATTTCATATTTTTGTTAAATTTCATTTTTTATTCATTTTTCAAGCAGCTTTCATTTAATTTTTGCTTTTAATAATAATTTATCACTTAATCAATCAAATCAAATTAAAATTAATCAGCTATTTTAATAAAAAATTAAACGATTTCTAAAAATAAATTCAATAGTATTGATTTATTATATGAAAAACTATCACATTAAACTGTTCCAACAAATTTTAAATTAAAATTATTTCAAATAATATCAAAATTTATTTATTAGGTTTTTTTAAAATAAAATTTGTAAAATTTGCAAGATTAAAATGATTTATGATTAAATAAAAATTATCTTTTAAAGTAAAAGAAAGAAAATTGCTTTAAAAAATAAAAATAAAATTGTAATGAATTTAAGAAAAGTATTAAGATAAAATACTCATCAATCTTACTTGCTTATTTTCCTTTTTCTCATGTATTCGTTGATGATGTTTATATCTTTTCTGTGGTTCATTTACTCTTCATCACTCTGAGCAAGTATTAACCCTATACTGCTAACAAAATATCCAAAAATAATAGTTGTAAATAGCATAATAAAGCATGCAAAGAACGCTTGCAATGGAGTTTCTATCAAGCTTGAGCCAGTAGTCATTAGCGTTAGTGACCAGTAAAGAGATTAAACATAAATTTTCCACCATTCTCCTGACTTACAGAATCCTTCCTCGAACCATGTATTTTAGTCTAAATAATTTTTTTCTATAATTCCAACTAGATACCACATACAAGATAATGAGTGAGCTAATATAAATAGTTTAAAGATAAGATGTATCAATTACATTATGTTATAGTATTTTTAAGTATTCATGCATATTTGCTTTTGAATAATATTGAATTCTCTTATAATGTTACGGGTTTTGATAAAAGACAGAATTTGTAAAGTAAGCTTTAAGTCCTTTGGAAAATCTTATGTAATTGCTAACAAAAAATAAGGAATAATATCATAGAGAGCTTCGTTTTAAAAGTACCACTTAAATATGGCTTGTCTGTTTTATATATGCTCGTTCTTAATGTAAATGGAAGTATTAAGTTTGATTAAGATTTCTAAGCCCCAGAATGCAAAAAATACTAAGAAAACAATATTGTTGATAATTGCACCGAAAATCAAATCCAAAGAGAGGTAAGTGTAAAATAAAGAGTTCAGTAAAAAAATAATTATTTTTATAGAAAGTATGATTTGATTTTAAGGATTAAAAGTTGGAATATCCTTGATTAAATTTAGTTCTTATTTTGTAATCCAGTTCACTACCTGCATGCAAGCCGTGTATGATTGAGATTATGGTGTTTAATTGTTAACATCACTCAGGTCGTTTATGTAAAATTATATCTATTTGTTTTTAAGCAACTAAGTTCTACCAGATAGTGTCTTATTTTGAAAAAACTGCTTTAGTTTTTTGTAGATATGAGCATATACAAAAACATTTTTATTTAAGACACTCTTTCTCATTGAATCATTCACTTTTGCATCCTTTTTCCTTAAATTATTACGGCTGGAATGCACTACAGGTTTCTCTTTTAAATCTTTTATCATTTTTAGCTAGTTAATGGACTTTTTTACATGTTCATCATTAAAAGTGATTAATAACTCATCGTAATTTCTATCTGCCTACGATTAGTTAAACAAGGATGTCTATTCTTTCTCTTAAGTAAAAAGACTTTAAGTTTAAACAATTGGACTTAAGCCTGATTAAATTACTCCTTGATTGTTAGATCTCATCTTAAAATTTAGATTCTTTACAAAAAGTTCATTTTCCTATGATTAATAATTATATGTATTTTGAGATATATCATTCTCTTAGTAAACAGTCTAATTTTAGTTTGCTATCAAAACCTCGCTATGGCACGATTCTTCAAGGTGATCTGCTATTTTTTTTAGTTGGAAATCGCTTTGCTACAATGAGTCTTTTATTCTCTTTTTTTAATAATTTTAGTTCTAAAATAGATCATCTTCCATTATAAAGCTAGACATTCTTCAATATTAATTAAAAAATTATGCTTTTTTTGCTCTATTAATAAAAATAAATAATAGTGCAAATTGTATTTCTTTTTACTTACTTTTTTAGTAATATCTGCTTTCTAAAATATTCTTTCTTTTGATCAATATGTTAGCTAATTAATTTATTAATTTGCTAGTTAGTTAGCTATTAATTGCTGTATGAATAAGCTTACAAGAAATATAAAAAATGTTAGTTACTAAATAATTTACAAGCATATTAATTAAATATGTGCTTATTTAAAACAGATAGATATTCTTACTTTATTTCTTTTCTCTTTCTTTCTTTTATCCATAATAAGTAAGTATAATCGAAGTTTTTCTAATGTTAAAAAATTAAGTAAAAAGCATTACTTAAAATGAAAATTTATCAAAAAAAATAAATTTATCACAATTTTATTTGTTTCTTAAATATCTTGACTTCTTTAAAACTTTATTTTAAAAGAAAAAATGCTTATTAAATAATGTTTTGTATTTATTTTTAACAAACATTTATAAGAAAATTTTTTAAAGAGCAATAGATTATTTAAGAAATGAAAAAATTTATTTAACAATGAAATTAGTATGATACAAAAATTGATTAAAGATACAATATTTATCATTAACAGTTCATATTCATTTAATTTCGTTATAGCAAACCATGATCAAAGGTAAAAATCAAGAATTGAATTGCATTTAGTATAAAAATATATGTTGAGAGATGTAAATATTGTATAAATTGAATGACTTTAGCACTCATAAAATATACAAATAATATAAGAACAAAGCAGATTATGATTGCTGCTGATCTAAATTGATAATGGTTTAATTTATTCATCTTCATCTTTTATCTAAAGAAAATTTAATCTGCTTTTAATTTGATACTTTTTTGTTTGAAGTTTTTATATTGAGTTATTATGTATCATTTGTTGAGCTGTCTATTATGTTTTTCTTTTTAGAAATAATAAGTTTTTTGATTTTTCTTCTTTGATATGTGTTAAAGCTAGTTATCGTATGAGAGCTATTTCCATCTGGAAAATAGAATAAATAGTCTCTTAACTAATCCATCAGCCATATGACCTTTTCTTCTTTTTTTTATTTATCTATCATTAGTTTTCTTTCATTATCGCGTGATACCATCGTTTATTAATAATCATATTTTTTAAATTTTGATTTCATCGATTTCATATTATTTGCATTCACAATATACTAAAACATGCTCATCATTTTGTTAAATTAAACAGATTTATTCACTTAATTATCTAATTCTAAATCTTCTTCTGCATCTTCTTCTTCCTCCTCTTCTTCATCAACAGCAGCAAAATCCATTTAACTCTCCTTTAAAAAACAAATATTTAAAATTGATAAAATCAAAATACTTTTTTTTACCTTTACATCTAATTAAGAAATTTAACACTAACTGGTAGGTTTATTGTAAGGACTTAAATTTGAATTCACATTAACCACTAAATCAGACTTCAAATATTTTAAAGAAGTATCTGCAGATTATTTATACTAAGAATAGAAATCAGTATTTGCTCTTTATCTTTCTTCCTCTAAAAAATTGTTTTAAATGCTTGTCGTAGCACCATTTATCATAATCGACTCTACAGGATTGTAATGAGAGTCTATTTAAGTTAGTGTATATAATTTTTTTTTTGTCTAACACCTATCGTTATATCTATCATATTCATCATCATTCATATCTTGCTTGCTTTGTGTTAGATTTGAAATAGGATCTATTGCAGTCTAAAATAAATAACTGTAGTCTGGATTTTTTTAAAGAGCTACTTACATTATATTTTTTGTTTTAGCTAGTTTCCTTACAACTTAAGTTCTATTTTATTTAAATTTTTGAAATGTTCTTATTCTATTATTTGTCTCATCTCTATCGAAATGTATGATTGGACAGTCACTTTCAAAATGCTTAAAGTCATTACAAATTCGGCATTTTATTTACAGCAATCTAAAATCGTTATACTAAAGTATGTTGTCTTTAATCAAGCACAATTATTAAAACTCTTTATCATTTCCTTTAACTATCTCAATAAACTACTATCTCGATATCTTTAGTATAGTTGTAAAAGTAGTAGCTTTAGCTGAAGCATTTCTTTAATTTCCTGTAAAAAAGCTTAGCTCACCAAAAACGCAATCTTATTTAACTACTCTCAAAATTTTCGAAGCTGATTCTTCGCTTGAAACTTATCGAGATAGCTCAACTATATTTAAATAAATAAATAAAATTAAGCCAATTAAATAAAACTAAAAATTAAATTTTTAAAAAATTGTTAAATAAAATAAATTATTGATAAAATAGCTCAAAGCAACTTGGAAAAAGCTTTTTAAATATTAATAAATTTAGGCAGAAATTTCTACTTATTTTATTAGTTTTTTAGTTTTAATTTATATAAATTAATTTTAATTAGATAGATTTGATGAATTAATATTTAAAATAAAAAATGAGCTAACTTTATTGAGAAAAAAGTTATTATATTAAATAAAATATTTGAGATTGAAATTCAACTTTAAATCAAAATAACGATTTAATTTTTGCTAAGCTTTTAATTATTTCCTTTGCCATTTTAAAATAAATATTTTTTACCTTCACCTTCAACTACATAAATCAGTGACAAATCCTCGTTATCGTTTTCATGAAAGATAATTTAATTTGGAAGAAAGTATTACTCTTAGCAACACAAAGATAATTTCTCGATAGTTTCTAAGCCAAAATTTTATATTAAAAATCCTATCTTTGAAAACATTTTTCCAAAGTAATCTGTTTTTAACTTTTAATTTAAATGGCAAGATACTTTGGTAAGAACTTACTCATTCTCCTCTTGAATTTTTTTAAAATTCTTTTAATAATAATACTCCAAGTCTAAGTTGACAACTCTTTAAATGTTTCTAAATGGATTAATTAGATAAAATATAAGAGATAAGATTAAATGTAAATAATTAATTAGTAAATACTTGCTTATTTTACGAATTCTCATGTATTTATTGATGACATTAATATCTTTTCTTTTTTTATCTTCTTCTTCTCCTATTTCTGAAAGAATAACTCCAATCATACCAATTAAATATCCAAAGATAATTGTGGTAAAGGGCATAATAAAAGAAGTGAAAAATATTTAAAGAGGAGTTTCTGCTATATTTGATCCTGTTGCCATCAAAGTCAGTGCCCAATAATAAGCTTGTAAGTACAACTTCCACCAATCTCCATCTTTACCTATGCTACCTTCATACCAAGTATGCTCATTTTAGAGATAGTTTATTTCAATTTAACCAATAGTATACCACATAATTGCTATAATATGTCCGATCAGACAGGTTTTCAATATAAGCTTAGCTATTTAAACGTAATAATAATTTTCGATGGCTATGCACAACTGCTTTTCTATTTCAGAAGCTTCTTTGTGGATGTTTAAAAGCTTCAAAAATGATATAATTCTCAAAATTATGTTGATTAGCTTACTATCGTGGTTTGATAAAAAAAGAAAAAATGCTAGTAAATCATAAATGGCTTAGTTTTTGAGATAGAATCCTAAAATGGCATACCTGTCTTTTACTAAGTTAACGTTAATATAAATGGAGGTATTAAGTTTTTTAAGGATCTCTATTATCCAAATAATAGAAACAGCTGTGTAAAATTAATCTTGATATGATATTTCGAACTAAAATACAACAACGCAAGAGAAGAATGTGTAAAAAACAATATTCAGAAAACAAAAAAGCACATTAAAGAAAAAGCAAATAGGATGCTAAGGGTTAAACAGAGGTATTAATTTTACTAATTTACAGTTTTTATAATTAAAAAATTAAAGAAACATATCAATGTAACTTCTAAGACAAGTTTTGTTGTTATCAGTCCATATATCGCTGAGATCATTAATATATTATCTCACCTTTATATCCTTTAAATAGTTTCTCCTACCTGAAGGCGTTCTTGTCTGATAAAAGTGAAGAATTTTCTTACGAATTTTCATAATAAACCCTATATTATTAGCTTAATGCTGACTCTAAGCTAGAGTCTTCGTCTAAAATTATGATTATTAGTTAAAGCATGATTTATTTATGCAAACATGCTCTTTTTTTATTTTATTATGTGAATCATCAATTGTTTAGTTCTACTTTTGTGTTTAAATAGGCTAAATCATCATCTAACTAGGTTTATTTTAATCAGTAATATTCATCGGACTATCAAAAATAGTCATTTCATTATTCTTTTCATTAGCCTTAGATTTAAACGAAGAAATATCAAAACTGTTTCTTTACTTTTGTGATTCTGACATAAATATTTTTGAATGTGTTTTGTATCTTTCAAATTGCTGCTCATTATTGCTTGCTTATTCACTCAAAACTGTATCTTCTCTCTTATTAATCATATTATTTAAATCGTAACTATCATCCATATTTTTATTTTTCAGAAAAAATTTTAGCTAAGTTGAGCAATATTAGCTTTCATCAATCTTAGATGAGTCAGAGCTAAGCATTTATTTGCTTTTGTTTTATTAATTATTACTGATTACTTTGATGTTTGCAAATTTCAATAATTTATTAGTTGGTTTTTAATAAATCAAAAAATTAATTGCTGGAAAGTATGGAATAAGTTAGCCACTTAATGAGTTAATAAAAGAAGCCAATAAACTTAGCTTCCTTTAATAATTTTAAAAAATAAGATTCACATTTGTGTAAATAAATAAAATAATAAGCCTATCATATTAATTGTGAAAAACTCAAAAAAAAATTTGTAGTCATATTGAATTCTTTTAAATGCTAAATTTACTACTACTGTCTCAGCATTAAAATAATAAACAAATTTATTATTTATTTATTGAATTATTGATTTCATTTTTATAAATATTTGAATATACTTAGTTAAATTGCTAATTCTACTAATTTTTTTTGCAATAATTAATTTATTCATATTTGAATGTTCTTAAATAAATTTCACCAATTCTTCTAAGTTTTTTGCAGTGATTAAGATTTATTAGCCTTTGAAAATTTTTAAATTTTGACTTAAGAGATAAAATTTTATAAGAAAAAAGAGACTATGAATATATCCAAAAAATGAAAAAAAAATATTTAAAAAGAAAGTGATAATTTATTTGCTAAAATCGTAATAATTTGTAAAGAAAGAATGGTGAATCAACAAATAGTACTTACAACAAGAAGAACTGGAAATAAGTTAACGTAAAATTATTCAAACAATAAAAACTTTAAACTTAATAGTTTTATAAAATGATATAAAATGTAATAAATATATATTTAAATTTATAACATTTAAGTTAAACATATTTTATTTTTTTGGAATGAATTCATTTTATTTAAAAAAAGATAAAATTAAAATTTGGTAGGAATAGAGTTTTCAGAAGGCTTGCTGAATATTCACTAGAATTACCATTTAAAAACTTAGTTAAAATAAGAACGCTTAATCCTTTGGACACAATATATTTGATTTAAAAAATAGATTTAAAATAGCCATAGCTAAAACAGACTTCTAATCCAAAGATTTAAATAAAAATATTCTAAAAGAGACAGCCAGCGAGACAGGCATTGGTATTTACACTACTTTATTATTTCATCTATATTTTCAGGACTAACTAACTAATAACAAGCACAAGCAATTAATAATAGAAAGAGACAAAACAATAATCTTAAATGAAATTCTTCTTTAATAAAAATAATAAGAATTTTACAATATTCTCCTCTACTTTTGTAAGAATAAGTCAAATCTAATCTTTTTTCATAACTTTATTTGCTTTTTTAAAAATTTAAAGTTTCATTTCTATTTTACTTAAACCTTGTTTTTGTTTTCTTTTTTTAGATTAAATAAATTCAATTTTTAATTTGATATGTTTCTGTTAAGATTTTAATATTGATTCTTTAATTTAATTGATCAAATTAATCATATTTAGAACGTATTTTCATAGTCTCATCTTTAAATTGTATTTGATAACAGAAAATTATTTTTTAAATTAGCTCTTAATTAATGATTAATAATTTACTTAAATATATATAAAAAATTAATTTTTTTATATCTTGCATTAGTAAATAGTCTATCTACATAAATATTCAATCAGTAACTAATTTTGAAAAATACTAGCTTTTTTAGATATCTCATTATTATATTTTCTAAACAAACGAAGTTATTAATATTTAGAGTAAAGTGATTAAGGTTTTGATGTAATCCAAAAAATTATATTAATTGAACATACTAAATATTAGCTAATTTATTTACTTGTTTCATTTCATCAAAGGTACTAAGATTAACAGTTCTAATATTTAATTAAGATAATGATAAGGCTAATTATATGGAATTTTCAAGGTTTAAAAGCAAATTAATTTCTTTTAATGCTTTTAAGTTTGAAAGTCCTTGCCATACATTCAATGTTGAATAATCATTTTTAACAATTTTAGGAAACTCAAGAGTCAATTCAGTTAATGAATAGAGTTGTTTCAAACCATAAACTAGCCCTTAAATTTCTTCTATATTTATTGTAAGGATACTCATACTCAGATGGTTAAGTTGTTCTAACTTAGACAAGCCCTTTCCAAGCATAATAGCACATTAATTATCAGCAAACGCTAATTTATTTAGCGTTATTTTAATTATTCTGACATTTTATAACTTAGATAGACTGTCTCCTAAGTGAATAAAATACTCTTCATTTAAATAATTGTTAAAACGTAATTCTAAATTGATTAGTTTGCTTAAATAGCCTAAAGTTTTGGCCTTTTAAATAAAGTCTCTATTTTATATTTATTCTCTATTGCTACTCACATACAAATTTAACTAATTTAATTCAGTCAAAGATTATAATGAGATGTCTATTTAATTTTAACCACTCTTTTCAAAATTATTATCAGAACAGACTTAGAATTCTAACTAAGTTAATTTATTTAAACTTTGTATTGATTGGCTAATAGCATTAAACCCACCTTCTCCTAATTTATTGAATTGCTTTATTTTCAAAGAAAGGTGCTGTAGGTTTTCTAAACATCTAATCCCTTTAGCTAAATCTATTGAACCCTTTTCGCTAATATTCACATTTTCTTCAAAAACTAAATTTAAATCTTAAATTTTCTTTAAATATGTTAATGATTAACCTAATTTAGTAGCTCCTTCAGAATTAATTTATGATTGAATAATGAGATTAAGATTTATTATATTAATTAATGAATTAAGTGCTTCGCAAACATAGATAAATACTTATTCAGAGTTATTTGTACCTAATATATTAAATACCATCTTAAAATGAGTCAGATTAGTGAACTAAATCAATCCTAATCTGATGATTTCGCACTCATTTAAGGATATATCTGAATTGATAAAAGCAAGTAAGATATGAGTGACTTATTTAATTTAATCCTTTTCATTACCAAAGCATTTTATTTATCTATTTAGATTTGAGCATATTTTATTTGTTTAGATTAGCTCATAAAACTTTTATACTTCCATCTCTTTACTAAATATTTTTTTTGCTAGTTAGATTTAATTAGAATTAATCAATTTTTAACTAATAACTTAATCAAGAAGGTATCATAAACATACGATTTATATTCATAATTTATATTTAAATATTTTATAAATGAATTAAGATACCCCAAATAAAGTAAAACTATTTTTTTGTATTTAAATTATTAAAACAATTTATTTAGCATTTTAAAAAAATAAATAAAACTCTACTTGATGCATTTGAATTTTAAAAAACAACAAATTATTTTTTTTGAAATTGAGCTAAATAAATTAGATTTTATCAAGCATTTTTAGGTGTGCTAATTTTTATGAAGTACTTAAATTTATTTATTTTTATATAAGTTTTAATTCAAAAATAGATTTTGCTTAAAATTAATATTTTTAAAAAAACCCTAATAAATATATTTTGAAATCAACATCAACTTTTTACAATGAAATTATACATATTTTTAATAATTTGTAATAAAATAATAATACTTTAAATTTAATTTACTAATGTTCATTGTTGTTACACTCCAATAAAATGAATAAATATATTTTGAAAACACAGTACTATTAACCAATATAACATCTTCTTTTTCTAAGCTTGCTGTTATGTACTGTTATGCTAAATCCTAGTTACATTAGTAAAATGATATGCTCCCTCTAGTTTAGCTAATCACAAACTGTAATTAGCAAGACAAAACTAAACGTTTATAATTTAATTTTTGCTAATTATTAAATACATTGGTATAGTGTTTAGTAAATTAGAAAAATCTTATTTAAATCTTTTAGTGTTAAGATAATAAACTTTTGATAAAAATAAAAGGTATTTCTTTTCTATTTTTTAAATTAATTAAATTTTTGTAAATTTGATAGGCATTCAAACAAAATCTTTTTTAAAAAAAGAATGATGGAAACTAAAAAATAATTTACTGATTTAGATGAAGTAACTCATATATTATTTTATCAATTCCTTTTAATTTTTTTTTTTTACATTAAAGTTTTTAAATGCCTCTTTATCGGTTTACACTGAGATCTAAATTAATTTAATGTAAAAAAATTTAAATAATTTTATTCAAAAATTGAAATGATTTTTTAATGCAATTATTTATTTAATATTTATGAATGAATTGATTATATTTGAATTATTTATCTTAGTAGTTTTATAAAATGAAATAATCTAAAAAATAATAGAAATGCATAGCTTATTAATGAAAAGCTATAGAATTTATGTTCAGCTTTATCAACTTGTACTAATCTCTCTATTTTAAATCTCTAACTTAGGTATAAATTATATTTTTTTATTTATATTGATAAAACTTTTCTTCATTAAATATGTTCATATTAAAATGATAATCAATTTGCTAAATTTTACTTTTAAAAATGTTTAATTTTTCAAACTTGCATTTTAAATCTAAAACAAACATCTTTACTTAAGTTTAATTAAATTTCTTAAAGCTGTGATATTAATATGAAAAGTTTATATTTATTTATGATAATCAAGTGTGAATAGATTCGGTAATCAGGGAGCATAATTTATAAGTTCATCTTTGCAAAATTTTGCTAATCTTTCTAATTTGACACTTGATCTTAGGTAAATAATAATTTATTTTTTTTTATTGAAGCATTTTCAAAATTATGAAAAAATATTTTATTTATAATAAGAATTCAATTTACTAATTATGTACAAAATAATAAAGGTGTAATGAAATAAATGAGTAAGGAGCATCAGCTTTAAGTTCTGGATTGTCTTGTTGCAAGAATCTTTAAAGGTTAAGACTAAACCTTATGTAGAAACAATTTATTATTTAGCATACTACTTTAAATTTTTTACAAAGAAGGAAGAAAGCAATTATACAGAGAGACATTTTTAGTTTTATTTTCATTAAACAGTTTATTTCCAAAATTAAAACTTAATCTGTTTATAATATTTTACATAAAATAGAGGAAATAAAATTTGTACATAAGGTGTAAAAGCTTTAAGTTCTGCTCTTTTAAACTGTCCAAATATCTCATCTTTATAGATCTTTCTAAAGTTAAAATATTATCTATTTATTTATTTGTTTATTAAAATCATATTTAAGAAAATACCTAGAATATCAATAGTTTATTTTAATTTTTGATTTAGTTTTTATATTTAAAAATATATTTTCTCTTCTGAAATTATTTTCTTCAGTAACTAAAATTATCCAATTTATTTTAAAATACATAAAAGTGAAAATGAAATTGGCTCATCAGGTGCATACATTTTAGGCTAAGCATTATCATCTTGCATAAATCTGTCTAATTTATTACTTAACATTTCGTATTAATAAAAATTAACATATAAAAAATTTAAATATTTTTTTTTTTAAAAAAAAACATCTTATTATTATTTTCTGAAAATATCTTAAATTGTTTTTTCAAATCGAATAATCTATATTCATTATTAACATTAGTTTAAATAGTATTGATACATAAGGTGCATCTTAATTAGGCTCAGCTTTGTCACTTTGTGCTAATCTATCTACTTTATCTCTTATTCTTTTGTAAATAAATAATTATTGTTTATTTAATATATAAGGAAGGAATGCAAATTTTGTTTTATTTTATTTGATAAATTTATTATAAATATTTCCTTTAATTATTTTTGTACAACATTTTTATTTTAAATATTTTTAAAATAATAAATAAATAAGTGGAAATAAAATAAGTTCACTAGGTACATCTGATTTGTGTTTAGGATTGTCATAGTGCAATAATTTGAGAATTTTGACTCTTAATCTTAAGTAAACTAATTTATTTGACTTCAATTAAGTCTAACACGAATTAATTCTATCAATAAAATAAACCCTTTTTCATTTTTTCTTTTTAAAACTTTAACTTTTTGTATATATTTTTAACTTTGAAATATTTTGTGTTTAAATAAAAATTTTTTTCCTGTATATTAAAGTAAAAATGTTTATTCAAAATATTTAAAAAGCTCAAATAAAATTGGTTCATAGGGTGCTTTAGCTTTAGGCTCTAATTTATCAAGATGCATCAATCTCTCAAATTTGACTCTCTAGCTTGTGTAAATAATTTTTATTTATTATTTCTTTAAAAGTGTTTACACAAACAAATTTTTTATATTTCAATTTTAAACATTTTTTATAAAGATTGAAATCAAAATTTATTATATGGATATAGAAAGAATCAGATAGGAGCATAAGGTGCTTCAGATTTAGGTGCTTCTTTATCAAAGAGCGCTAATCTTTAAATTTTAAAACTTTTCCTTTCGTAAAAATTATTAATTATTTTTTTGTTTTTTTGTATTTTTTTTATTTAACTTCTTCTTTTTTTCTAAAAATATTTTTTTCAATCAATAATTTTGAATTTTTATGAACCTACCTTTTTTTTTTTTGAAATATCTTTATTATAACTTATGTAATAAAAAAATGATATAGGGATAATGAAATAGGGGCATAGGGTGCATCTGCTTTATGTTCTAGTTTATCAACTTGTGCTAATCTTTCAAAATTATTACTAGAAATGGAGTAACTATTACATATATTTAATTAGTTTTATTTAATTTTAGTTTTAAATAATACCTGAATTCCAAAGAAGAAATGAAATAGGTCTTTATGGTGCATCGGCATTAAGTTCTGCATTTCCAAATTATATCAATCCCTCGAATCTAACATTAGGTCTTGAGTAAAAATTATACAAATTTAATAATAATCATGTATATTTTAAATTAATATGAAATTAGTTATTTTATTTGTTGAGAAATTGAAAAAATAGTTTTTAATTTTTAATTATTTTTATTTATTTATTTTAATTTTAAATTTATTTTTCATTTTTATTTATGAATTTAAAGCTTTTTTAATATTTTATTCAATTTATATAAAAAAATATGAAGCTCGAATAATTTAAGTGACGAGGGCACAAAAAATTTAAGTTTAGCTTTGTCATCATGTACTACTCTCTCTACTTTGACTCTTAACTTATAGTAATAAGACAATTAGATTTCTAATTAAAAATTAGTTAATTGCCTGTTTATTAATTTTAGATAAATTTATTAATAATTAATTAATTAATTAATAATCCTCTATGAAATATCTAGCATCATTCCTAGGAAAAATAAATATTAAATTATATCTTCTTATCAAATTTTTATTTTTTTATATTAAATATACTTACTTATTAAGTTTTGTCTATTTTTTTCTTAATATTTTTATCATAAACTATTAAAAATAAAAGGGAAAATTAAATAACAGCTTTGGGTGCACTAGAATTAGGTTCTGCCTTATCAAAGTGCTCCAACCTTTCAAATTTAACACTTAATCTTTAGTAAAATTTATTAATTTGATAATCACAGTTAACCTATTGTATTTTTTTTATAATTAAAATCATATTTTTTCATGTTATTGTTTATTTTACCTTAATAAATTTGTTCTAAATATTTAAAGCTATAATAATATCAATTGGTAGGGAGCATTAAATCTAATCGATGCTTTATCGATAAATACTAGCCTTTCACTTTTTACATTAGATATTGGGTAAATATACTTTTTTATTTATTTTTTTTACTTCAAAAAAATGTTTATGGTAGAAAAAAATGTTAATTACTCATTTTTTATTTATCTTAAATTTTTTTATATTATTTAATATTTTAATTAATTTGTTTATGTTTTTTAGTTTTAATCACAATTAATTAATTCATTCGCTTTTTATAAATATTTGTTTCTTTCTTTCTTTTTTTAATTTTAATAAAATATTTAAAGTTATAACAAACTTAATGAACTAGATCAAAGCAAATTAAATTTTAAGATTCTTAAACTGAAGAGATTAGTATTAAAGTTTATATCTTTCTAGTGAATTATAATATTTATTCAATTTTGCTAGATTTTTACATATTTAGTTTACTTACTTTGCTAAGCAAAATGATAAAATTAGTTAAACATTTTTTTATGTATTTATATTTGAAGAATATTATAAAAATAAAAATATTACGAATTAGAATAAAATAAATAGTTTGTAATTAGCCTTTAACAAAATAAATTAAAATAAAATTTTTGTACTTTTTTTTTTCATATTGCTAAGATAAATATTTATTTATGCAATTTATTACTAATTTAAAAACAAAATAAAGTAATTTTAAAGCACAATAGCATTTTTAAAATAATTCTAGCCTTAATTTTAAATAATCTTTTACCCTCTTTCTTTATAAATACACATAATTAAAAGAGAAGATACATTAGAAGGGTATAATAATATTAATCATAGCTATTTTTAGAGCAAATTAATTTTTATGAAAAGTATATATATAATATAAAAAAATTATGCATAGTCCACTACCACTATAATTTAAATTGTGGAACTGCTATAAAATATATTTTAATTGAAAATAATTTTACTACCTTTTAGTTAAATATTGAAAATAAATTAATTTTTTTTAAATATTCAACTTAAATTCTCTAATTACATAAAAAAACTAGATTTGGAAATTAAATTTTCAAGTAACTTTAGTTAAATATTGAAATTAATAATTTTTTGTGAAAATATCCATCTTAAATTAAAAATTTATATAGAATATACGTAATTCTGATAATTATTAAAACAGGCAAATATTTATTAAAGTATAAAGACCCAAATTGATTTTTACATTAAGACATTGAAATTTTGGTGTGATTAAAATTGAGTTTTAATTGAAAAAATAAAAAAAACTTAGCAATTTATTAACTCTTATAAATAATGAGTTACTTATTTGTTATTTTATGGTTTAAGTTAAAATAATTTCTTTTTATGAAGATTAATTAATGAAATCTCAATTTAATTTGTTGTCAATCGATATTTTTAAATTAAATTAAATAATATTGGAAATGTGCATGCCCAAATCAAAAATAAGATGAGATGCTAGTTAGTTAATAATTTAAGATATTCTAAATAAAAGTAATATAAAAGTTACTATTAATATAAAAGAATTTAAGTGTATTATTTCATAATCTATTAATATATTTTTAGTAATGAGAGTAAAGATTTATTTTGAAGAATATTTATTTATAGCTCACTAAGATTAGTGCTTACATTATTTTGATTTTAATAAGATCTAATTCATGAAATGATAACACTTTCACAAAAAGTGCCAATGCTATCTAAGCTATTTTTTGAGCATTTTTTATAATTAATTTATTAAATTAAAACAATTTTGAATGAAAATCCATTTTATTTGAATTTTTTGATGTATTGCTTTAATATGAGGTATTCCATGCTATTTGCTGTATTTTCATAGTCATGGATAAAGTAAGTTGCTTGGTTAATAAAAGGTTGTATTTTTTCATTTTATTCAGCAACTTTTTATTAGTAGTCTGAGATTAAGGTTTTCTCTCTTTTATTATTAAATTCAATTTAAGAGCAAACTGTTTCGCACTCAAGTTTATTCTCTATAATAATGATAATTTACTCATCAATATTATAGTCATCAGGGTTGACATATTTTTGCAAATCTTCTAGGAATCTTTAGTTGAGTTAATCGAGTTTTTCTTCATATAGGCTCATCAATTTTAGCATTTTTCTGATTTTAGTTTTCATGCTTAAGTCATTTGATACTCCATTTACGCAGCCCATTTTATTTATCCTCAGTTAGTTATTTTTTGATAAAATTGTTTGATTATTTTTTAAATTAGTTATTTTTCAGTAATTATTAATTATTCTTTATAATTTATGTTTATATAAAAATATTTATGCAATTTTACATTTATATATTGAAATATATGAAAATAAAAGGCTTTTGACATTTCCCAGCTAATTAATAATTTTTAAGCTTATCAAAAGTACATTTTTCTTTTTTGATGATTTTTGGCAAAATTTATAATTCAAAATCAGAAATAACTGAAGGATGATGTTATTAACATAAAAGATAGAATAAATATTTACAAGCTTTAAAAAAATCAAGAACAAAAACTTTCTATAAATATATTTTTTGAACATTTAATGAAAGATTTAAGTTCAAGGTATTTATACTTGAATATTTATTTATTTATTTTTGTTTTTTCTAATTTGTATCGCTAAATAAAATCAGATTTATTCAGAAATTGAAAACAAACAAATTTACCAGAATTAATAAACTATAAATGTAAATTTAGGCTATTTTCCTTCTATTAACTTCAATATTATTAAGCAAAATTCTAGCTTTTGCTTTTTCTATCAATTTATATTAAAAATCCCTTATTGTTTCAAATTAATGAAATGAAAATAAGTATGATTATCAATATTAAAACCTCGAAAAATACAAATATTTTTAAATTATTTTATAAAAGGCTTATTTGAAAGGCATGTTTTTACTTTAAAATTTTTGTATTTATTCTTACTCTTGTCTTAAAATTAAGCATAATATTAATAAAGGAATAAAAAATTTATAAATTTGCATTTGCATGAATTTAATTTCAAGCAAATTTCAAGATTATTGATTCTATCTGTATTTATTTCAAGTATCATTCTAGCTTCGTTTTTGCTTCAAATTTTGATTAAATTTAATTAATTATTTTGCTTATTGATAAAGTTAAGTAATTTTGTTTCTGGAATTGAAAGTTATAAAAGAATATTTTAAAGTGAAAGTAAATAATTTTATATTTTTAATAAGTTAGATTTTATATTATATAAAATGATGAAAAAATAATTTTTTTAAAGTAAAAGATATTCATTTTAGCTATATATTTTTTCTTTGATTAAAAAAAAATAGTATATTCTCACAAAAATGGATATATAGCTTTAATGTTTATCTGCTTATTAGTATAAAAAGAACTTTTATTACTAGTTATTTAGTTAATTTTATATCACATATTTTCAATAAAAGCATAAACAAAGAAAATAACTCTATAATTACATCATTAACTTTATTGATTTAGCCAGATTTGAACAAAATTATCCATAAATTTTACTTTTTTATAAATTAATTTCAATCATTAAAAAAATAAAACATGAATTATAGGAAATTATCTTTATAACTAATAGGATTTATATAAGAAGTTATTAATGTAAATATCTATGAATAAATACAATAAAATTATTAATTTAATAAAACAAATGTTAAATAGATAACTTATTTAAATTATTTATTTATTTTTTTGTTTCTTTTCTTTTAACTATTTAAATTTGAGTAAGTACAAAGGTAATTTATTTTGATTGTTTATTATTTATTTGATTATATTAATATTTAATCTATTATATTTTTTTTTTCTTTTTCTTTTTCTTGAATGATTTGCTTGGATTATCAAGCTATCATTTAATAAATTTACTTGTTTAAATAAACATGCTTTTTCATTATGGTTATTTTAGAGTTTGTGTAGTTTACAGAAGCAGCAGTAATTAAATATAAAATCTAAAATTCCTTAATTTGTTTATTGTTACTCTAATAAAAGTGTTATTTAAAGTAATCTCAAATGAAATTGCGAACAAGCTAACTAATTAATTAATTAATTAACAATCAATTTATGATTATACTTTCGCGCAAATCCCCAAAGCTTTATAAAGTATTAAGGCTTTACTATTTGTAATAATCTTGTTAACTAATATCTATAATCTCATACTAAAATTCATTTTAATAAAATGATTTAATATACTATTTCAAGATAAGAAAATCAATATTATTTTAGTATGCAGAGCAATTTTCTGTGTAAAAAAGCCCTTTTAAAACATGACATCTTAGCTCATCTAGATACTTTTAGATTTAATATCTATATTTTTTAAGCATTTGTTGTTGGCAATATTCAAGTTCATCCTTGTCGAAAAACGAAGAAGTAGATTCAGTGTGAAATACAATAATAGTTTTATCTTCTATTTAATAGCAATTAGGATTAAGTAATCTTTTTAAATTAACAAGCAGCTTTTTATTGGCTTTGTTGATTTTATTTTCGATTTCATTCATGTTTTACACTATATTTTTTATTTCATTTTTTACTTACTCATATCCTTCACAACAGCCATTTATGTTTCCCATTTCGTTTATTTAGTTGATTTTATTTATTTTTTAATTTTTAATTTAGAAATTTATTTAAAAATATTTACATAATTCTGTTTTAGAATCCATTCTTAAACAAACAAACAAACAAACAAACAAACAAACAAACAAACAAACAAGAATTAACTATTCTTTATATATCAAAATTTCGAGCTTATTTGCAGAACTAGAATCAGGTTAAAATTTAAAAAAAAAAAACTAAATTAGTGACTATTTATTTTATTTCCCAGTTTTTTCAAACCTAAATGTCTATAATGTTACTAAATAAAAATGGTTTATAATTATCAACTAAGATGTATAATCTTCACAGAGGAGCTAAGTTTTTTATTTAAAATATTTTATTTTCAGATAAAAGATATTTATTCTAAATATGCACATAAAATTATATGTGATTCTTGTTAATAGAGCGATGAGGGAAATTACATTTTAATATCTTCAAATAATTATTTACATTATTTCAATCCATAATTTATGTAAACACAGAAATTTAATTTTACCAAAAAAGTATATTAATTATCCGATCTTACTTGAATTAAATTATTAAAGATAACGATTAAAATAAGTATAACTTAAAAATATGATTCTAAAATCAGTCAATACAAAATTGAAATGAGGCGATGAAGTTACTGATATCAGAGAAACGTTTTCAATCAATATATATGTGAATTTATTTGTTTATAATACAATAATTTATAAACAAATTGACAGTATAGATAAATAAATATTTTAAAATTATTTATTTTATTCTACCAAAGTTTTATTTACAAAATTAAAAGTGTTAGTTGATGTAATTAAAAATTGAATTTATTAAAATCTGACATCAATTAATTTAATTAAAATTTATTTTTCTATTTATTTAATAGAACTATTCTGGAAATTATTATCTTAGTTGAATGAGTAGTTTTTTCTATATGCTTTTACTATTGATTAATATAATAACCTTTAAAGAAAAATCCTAATAAAATGATCTTAATTTTAATATCAAAATACCATACTATCTATCAATAAATAGATTACTTTACATAATTAAGTATTAAATACTGTAGTTACCATTTTTAGAATTAGCTTAGAATGTTTTCAAGTATTTCCTTTAATTATTGCTAAATTCAATACAAATAAAGCAGATTTTATTACTTTTATTGAAAAGGCAACATATTTATCTAATATTTATTACATAAATAATAAATAACCTTTAAATTATCAAAAGAAGACTTCATGTCAAAAAAATATTATATTTATTTATTTATTTAATTGACCTTATTCATGAAGAATCAATCGCTCTTTCTACTTCTAAACTGATTAAATAAATAAATTTTGTATTTTACTACCGCAAGTTCTAACTAATTTATTTTTATATATTTTATTTACTCTTGATAAATTTTTAATCCTAGCTAAATTAATCTAAATATTTACAAAAAATTATTAATTTTAAATATTGAATATTCAATTTGGCCTTATTGTCAATCATATTTGATTAATTACCGGGGTGCTTCTTGAATAAGATAACTTTTTAAAATAATTTTTTTTCAAAAAAAGTTATCTTATATAATAATGAAATAAAATTTCAAAATTTGAAGAGTATAGTTGGCGCTGAGTTTGCACATTAAATATTTTATATCCTATCCAAATTTATTTTTATTTAAAAATAAATAATTAATTAACAATTTTTATAATTAATTAAATTTCGATAAAATTTTTTCTACCTTAACAAAAACAAAATAAATGATATTGTAGAATATTAATTTTTATAATCTAGAAAATGTAAGTATTTATTTTCTAATTAATTACTCTTTAATTTTACTTTTACCATTAAAAAAGTTTTTAAACTCTTCACTTTAAACTCATACTCATCTCCATATTGATCTCAAGTAAATCTAATATATAAAAATTATTCTTATTTATTTTATCATTACTATCAATTTAATTTTTTTTTTTCAGAAAATATTCGCATAAATATTATTATTTAATTATTCAAATTTAAATTTAAGTTTTTTTATCTGATTTTTATTTTTCAAACCTTACTTAAATTATTTAATAGTTTATTCTATATTCATATTTTTTACTAATTTTTCCTTCTAACTAACTAATATTTTCTTCAATATTTAAAAAGTGACAATTAAATTGGTGATGAAGGTGCCTCAGGCTTAGTCTCTGGATTAGTAAACTGCACTAATCTCTCAAATTTGACACTTGATCTCAGGTAAAAACAGCATATTTGCTTAGGATTATATAAATATAAAAATGAATTAAAACTAAAACAATCTTTTTACCTGATTGATTTACTTTTTGATTCTGATTGTGCTTTTTTAATTTAAGTCACTTTTCATTTTCAACATTTGCTGATATAAATTATTTACTAGTTTATTCTTTATTCATATTTTT